>JACBWV010000474.1:0-130388 GCA_013435795.1 Chlamydomonas sp. ICE-L | reverse complement strand
CCGATGTAGTTCTTTTAAAGGTGAACGGCCGTGACAAGACCCAAACAGCTGTTCGGAAACAGGTCTGACGTGGTTTTACACGGATATCCCTGAAACCCAGATACCTGTCCATGCTTCAGTGATGTCACCACAATATATTGTTGAGGAGCTGCAGCATATGCAATTCCCTGGACCCCGCATGCGAAGAGAATGAAAACATCCCAAGAACGGTATAAGGCAGTCGGACAGACTTATAGTGTACGAGTGGATGGTCCTACAAATTTGGGCCCGTCGCAAAGACCTCCTTCAGACGCATTGCACATCAACAACGACCCCCGTTTTTTGGCGCCACGGTTACAGCGGGGAAGAGCGATGCTTAAGTGGCGCTGGTCCTTCAATGGACACTGCTCGAACAGTCCACAAAAGAACGGATACGGAAGTCTGCAGAGATGGAGAGAGGATCTAAAAAGAACACGATATTCTCGTTACATCCTGCAATTTGTGATTCAAATCGTATTGGGATTTCATGCCCCGTGGGTTGCTACACCTTAGGTTACACGTAAGGTGTGCCGTACACGAAAGCGGTTTCATTTTAGTCGTAGTTATCCTTGCTGTAAGATACATGTGTTACACTCAGACCGCGTCAATAAGTAGTTACAGTTTATTGGAAATCGTTATTCAGTATTGACAAAGTGGCTTTTCACCGCTCCAAGAAGGTAAAAAAACACTGCAGTCATCAAGGGTGGGGAGCTCTTATAACACTCCTCCCTACTCACATGGTCGACCATCACATGTTTTGTGTCTCCGAAGGTGGTGTCAGCTGATGTCCTGCAGTGCCTCTCATTACACACACCCATAAGGGGGCGGTGAACCAGAGAAACTCTGACATGATGGATCAAGTCGTAAACTGTTTTGACTATATTACATGGTCGCACACACCACCGTGTGCACTGGGTTTGATCCAGATAATACGGATGCGAGACACATATAGCTGTGAATAGATCACGATAACGAGACCACTTGCATCCAGCGTACCTCGAACACCCGCGGAACAGTCGGATCCCATCACGCACGCATATTCTTTTCCGATTTTCGCAACCATGCAGTGCACTGCTTGCGTATTTCAGAATCTTTGTGAGCGACTAGGTCACCTGCTTAATGTCATTCTCCATAATCGACGTTGAAACAACGGATTCGTCAGCTTGGGAAATCCCACAGCGGACCGCGAACGTCAGCCTAACGGCCACCAGATATCGAGCCAGAATGTTCATTATGACATCGAGGGGCATGTCTGGATCGATGCATATTTGAATGAAGCCGGTAAGCTGCGGTTGAGAAGCAGCCGTTGTAACCCCAAGAAAGCGTGCTGTTGGCCTGACACACACCAAAACTGACCATTGGGAACAAGCTTGTTCGCGCCAGCTGACCCTTGGTTGCACAACCTTGCGCAGCACTTGAACACATGTGCAAGATTCTTGAGCGACAAGCTTGATGTGTATCCAATTCTCCAAACGATTGCCTTCCGCATGGAGACGCACGAGAGTCGTGCAGCCTCCTTTGTCCGCATTTAACTTTGCTGTTGCGAGTTTGCAAGCTCGGTGTAGCAAGAATAAGAAAGAAATGTCGCCCGAACAAACCGCATCTTATTAAGGAACTCCCCGGCAGCGGCATACACATCGGCGCTCCAGAGAAATGTGAGGTCGTAGGTGAGTCGAAGATACGTTTGACATGCCAATTGTGGGGGCAGTCCCCGACAAATATACGAAACAACCTCTGGACCCAACCCTTTAGTCATTCTTGACAGCACAATCGCGAATAGGTTTTCCGGTAGACATGTCTGACAAATGCGTGGCCAAATGCCAATACACTTTGGAAGATTAGTCGGGTGAGCGTCACACCACTCACATCCGGGTCCGAGAATCACATTACCGCGTTTCGATAACGAGCATTTCACATCACCTCCACAATCTTTTCTGCTGAATATCTGCAGGACCAATTGGAAAACAGTTCCCATATGTCCTCGCCGACGAAGGTCGCGCATCCTTGACCTCAACATACATACGCCACAAGCGGGCGCAATGCAGCACGAACCGTCTTCAAGGGAGCGGAGCGTGGGCAGGCGTCTCATGATTCCACAACGCAACACGCATATCTGGACAATATTACATCCACCAATACATTGGAATATCAGTATCCTTGATTCAGCATTGTCATTGGTGTGTCTTCTTCAACAAAGCGGGACCCTTTTATTGAATTGGCAGCTTGGAAAGGTGCTAAAAATATGGTGAACGACTTTCTCCAAAACGTTGGGAAGCGAAGTGAAGAGCGCAACCAACGTCGTATTTAGGCAGACCTTTGAAATCGGTTGAATCAACTGGTTTGAATCATGAACCCCTATACAGCGGTTTCCCCCTTGAATCAGGGTACCTTGAAAACAGTTTGAATCAGTGATTCAATTCAAGCAGCTTATTCATTGAATCAGACGGAGTCAATCAAGACAATATCAAACGGAATTCAAGGTGGTCGAAGATATTGCACTTCGAAATGTAGCTAAGCTCCCATATGTAGGCTGCCGAGAGGTAGAAGCTTGAATCCGAGGCGGGCGAGCGCCTAGCGATAACCGGCACAAATCCGTACCTTGTAGTACATAGTTGTTCTTTCATTGGCTAGACAAAAATCTAGGGTGGTGGTGGTGATGGTGCTAGCAAGATGATGGTGTAATCTCAAGTGTCACAACTGGCTATGTAACCAAGTTGAAGTCTGGCTATGTAACCAAGTTGAAGTCTGGCTACGTAACCAAGTTGAAGTCTGGCTATGTAACCAAGTTGAAGTCTGGCTATGTAACCAAGTTGAAGTTGAATGTAGGAGTTTGGAAACAGCCCAGTAGGGTGTGTGTGCGTGTTTAAGTACTCGCACTTTGGACAAGGTAGGAAAGAAACTTTTACAAGAAAGGAAACAATATAATGCCAGAAAACAAATTGGTATCATATATTTAATTTTCCGCGAGGACGGCTTAGCTGGCTCGAAGCTACACAACAACCTAATATACAGGAGACAGCCTAATGGAGCTGGCTGGAAGCTATACAACCTGGCACACAAAGTGAAAGTCTTATGGAGCTGGCTGGAAGCTGTACAACCTAATGGAGCTGGGTGGAAGCTTTACAACCTGCCACACAAGTGAAAGTCTAATGGAGCTGGCTGGAAGCTCTAAAACCTAATGGAGCTGGTGAAGCTGTACACCTAATGCAGCTGGCTGGAAGCTGTACAACCTAATGGATCTGGCTAGAAGCTGTACAACCTGTCACACAAAGTGAAAGTTATTGAAGCTGGCTGGAAGTTCTACAACCTAAGGAGCTAGCTGGAAGCTGTACAACCCATGGCTGGAAGCGTACAACTATGGACTGGCTGGAAGTTAGGTCTAATTCAGGAGTGGGAAAGTATTCATCGTTGTGGGTATCGCACAATTGATGAATACAATACAGTGCTCTCGTGGGTATCGCACAAGAAGGTGTATATTGTCAACTACCAGGCGGCTAGTCCAAGGTGGGGGAAGGGATAATAGGCCTATCTACTTGTGCTTGAAATTTCAAATTAATTTTGGGTTTTTTGTATGAGGTTTAAAGGTACTGCCTGTCCTGGTCAACAAGGACAGGCAGTACCTTTAAACCCTCATAAACAAAACCCAAACTAAAGTCACCCTATGATTACTGCCTCAGCTACATATATTCAGGCACTAACATGCCTTAATATCCCATTGGCTAAGCTTGGCACCACATGATGGAGCTTCCAGCAGCTCCAGTACTGCATATTCGTCCTTTACTTGCTCCCAACAACCAGCATTCATGAATGACCTGCAAGGGAAAAACATTAGAATGAGTAAGATATGCTGCTTAGATGTGCTGCACTTATCATGTTGGTGACTTAAGTGTGTGCAGAGGGTGGTGGATGCATACATGGCTAAACGCATTGACACCCACTTTTGTAGCAAGCAGCCTCAAGGGCTTTATGCGGCTACATAATGGGGAGGGAGCTAAGCCATATTTTTATTACTGACATGCATAATAAGTTGTTACATGAGGGTGGTTCAAGCATACCATACAAGGCAAATCGCATCTCCCGCCCATTCTGTAGCAAGCAGCCTCAAGGGCGCTTATCGGGCTACAGTATGGTTAGGTTCAGCTAAGCCATATTATGATATTATTGATAAGTAACATGCATTAATTAAGTTGTACATGAGGGTGGTTCAAGCATACCATACAAGGCAAATCGCATCTCCCGCCCATTCTGTAGCAAGCAGCCTCAAGGGCGCTTATCGGGCTACGTATGGGTAGGTTCAGCTAAGCCATATTATGATATTATTGATAAGTAACATGCATTAATTAGTGTTACATGAGGGTGGTTCAGGCATACCATACAAGGCAATCGCATCTCCGCCCATTCTGTAGCAAGCAGCCTCAAGGGCGCTTATCGGGCTACAGTATGGGTAGGTTCAGCTAAGCCATATTATGATATTATTGATAGTAACATGCATTAATTAAGTTGTTAATGAGGGTGGTTCAGGCATGAAAACATAACTCACCACAATTCTTGCCAAGTCCTAGTTTCGCTCCCCTCGAATCCTCCGAGCGAGCTGCAGTGGAAACAGACATCAAAGTTAGTGAATGATGGGGGTTTTCAAGTAGCTCAGTCCCCCCCCCCCCCCCCCCCCCCCACCCCCCCCCACCCCCCCACCCCACCCCCCCCCCCCCCCCACCCCACCCCACCACCCCCCCACCAACCCCCCCCCCCCCCCCCCCCCCACCCCCCCCAGCCCCCTCCCAAACCCTTCTTCTATGTGTTGTCTAGTGTTGTTGTAGTTGTTGTATAGTGTTGTGTACGTTGTTTGTAGTGTAGTGTAGTGTACTGTTGTGTTTTGTCGTGTGTGTTGTACGGGTTCCCAAGCAAGCTTGCAGCATATTTTTACCAAAAGGACAAACTGCCCACCTAGGGATATGCCCAGAAGATGCAAAGATGCTGCAGCGATATATTTTTGAGTGGATCCAACTCTTTACCCCCCACCCCGCACCCCAACCCCACACCCCCCAACCCAACCCCCAACCCTGAGATTAGGGGCGCACCTGGCATATTCTTGGGCATAATGGTTAACCCGCTCTCTGGGCAGTTAATAGCCGCCAGATTAGTGTCTCGAAGAGAGGCCCACCAAGTAGGCCTTCTGTCGCTTCCTAAGGGGCCAAATTTTTTGCCCCTGGCTTGGATTCTGTTAATTTCCGAAATCTTATACAAGTTCTGTCGAAACTTAAGCCTCGTGTACTACCGAGGAGCAGCTTTGCAACTAACGAGGCAACGACACAAGAGCCAAGGGGGATAAATGCAAGTTTGGCGACAGGGGCTGCTCACCGGTGCCAGTATGCCTGTGATCGTTAGCTTCGTTAGTTAGTGGTCACCAGGTCGAAGTGGGAAGAGAAAAAAAAGAGGAGAGGAGGATTCGTAGCCGTAGCGTTCAGAATGCGAGTTTACAAATCTGGTGGGGCTCGAATTGCATTTGGGCAGGTCAGTTTGTGGGTTCAGGGTTTTTTTTGGCGGTGATTTGGGTAGCGTGGGGCTACAGTTGCCCAGGGATCTTCTATGGGCGCGGGGAAGGAACAAAGCTGAGGAAGACCGGGCAGGAGTGGTAGGTACAACGGGTTGGATTGGAACAAACAGTCCAGCCTAGACTACAAACCAGTTCGCGTCCGCGGATTATGTGGACAACAGGGAGAAGGGAGAAAGAGGAGGGGACGGGCACCAAACGGTGAAGGGGCCAGCTAAGGGTAGGAAAGGGGGAAATACGCGTTAGAACAAGGGTCTATTTATCGTTTATTAACCGTGGTTATTTCGGCCAATCAGCAGTGAAGACAAACTGCATTATTTAATGAATAACTATTCAAATCTTTGCATACCGTACTTCCTTTTAAGTTACAATAGGACTTAGATATGAAATTAAGGGAGAAATTGCTTTGGAATTATATGTCAAAAAAAAGAGGGGTCGTCATCAATGTAAATTAAAAAACATTTTTATAACATAAACCCATAGACGATTCCTACAATAGGAAAAAAATGGTAACTAAACTGTTACCAGGTGACCATATGTGATCGTCCGATTCAGGGGGAAAATCCAAAGATCGAAGCCAGAATTAGAAAGGAGACGAGGGAAGTGGGATGATGTGTCAAATCAGTAGTTTACCGATCTGCGCTGTTATTTTTGTTGTGGATTGTTTTTTTTTTGGTTTTAAAACCGTAAAACCAGTGAGATCCTGAACCCCATTAGAACTATCCTACAGTTTAGGAAAATGGTCCCTGAAACTTGTCCAGGTACCTATATGTGATCAGGTCCGATTTCAGGGGAAAAAACAAAGATCAGTAAGCAGATTCGAAGGAACGAGGAAAAAAGTATGAGTTCAAAATGCCAGTAGTTACCGATCAGTGCTGCGCTGTGTTTTTAATTTTTTTAATTTTTTTTAAAAAACCGTAACAAGGTTGAGATCCTGAAAACCCCATATAGACTATTCCTAACCGTAGGAAAAATGGTCCCTTAAAATTGTAAGGGACCTATTATTGTGATCAGTACGATAGTCCAGGAAAACCAAAGATCAGAACAGCAGATTCGAAGGAACGAGGAAGTTCTTGAGTTCTCAAAATCAGTAGTTACCGATCTGCGCTTGTTTTTTTTTTTTTGTGTTTAAAAACCGTAAACCAGTTGAAGATTTCCTGAACCACATAGAATATCCTACCAGTAGGGAAAATGGGTTCCCTGAAATTGTCAGGTACTATATGTGATCAGTCCGATTCAGGAAAACAAAGATCAGAAGCAATGATTCGAAGGGAAACGAGGAAAGTCTGACGTGTTTGTAAATCAGTTAGTAAAAGTTACGATCTTTGCGCTTGTTTTTTTTTTAAACCGTAACAGTTGAGATTTCTGGAAACCCCCATAAAAAATAACTATCCTACAGTAAGGAAAAATGGTCCTGAAACTTTCCAGGTGCCTTATAGTGATCAGTCCGAATTCAGGAAAACCAAGATCAGAAGCAGCGATTTCGAAGGAACGAGAAAGTTCTTGAGTTAAACAGTAGTTACCGGATCTGCGCTTTGTTTCGAAAAAAGGCGCGGATCTGTTAACCAGTTCCTCTAAGCTCCAGAACTTCCGTCCCCTTCGAATCTGGTTATGACATTTTGTTTTCCTGAAAAATTCCAATTTATTCCAGATATAGGTTACCTAGAAGTTTTAGAAACCATTATTCGTAAGTGTACGGATAGCCTCTACTGGGGCCGTGCAAGGGCCGGTCCAAAAACTGGTTCGCCGTTCGAAAGGCCGCGGATCTGGAACCAGGTTTCTCTAAAGCTCAGAACTTCCTGTCCCTTCGAATCTGTTATGGACCTTACATTGTTTTCCTGAATCTAAAATCATCATAATAATAACCTGAGAATGAGGACAGTTTACAAAACATTTTACAACGTAGAGGGATTAGCATCCTCTAACTGGGCGTTTTGGCAGGTTTCCCAAACTCGGTCGCCGTTCGAAAAGGCAGCGGATCTGTGGACCTGTTCTTAAAGTCAGAAAACTCCTCGGCCCTTCGAATCTGGTTATGATATTTTGTTTCCTGAATCTACATACTCATTATAAGGTAACATGAGAAGTTTAGAGGACATTCCCAAAGTTGAAAAGGAAGCATATGGGCGTTGCAAGGGTCACAACTGGTTCGCCGTTGCGAGGAAAAGGCGCGGAATCTGTAAACAGTTTCTCTAAGCTCAGAACTTCATCGTCCCTTCGGAAATCGGTTATAACTTATGTTTTATGAATCCAAATATCATATTTAGGTACCCAAGAAGTAGAAACTTATCAAAGTGAAGAAAAGCCTACTGGTTCGTGGCAGGGGTCCCAACTGGGTCGCCGTTTCAAAAAGGGGCTACCCCGCGGGATTTTGTACACCAGTTCTTCTAAAGCTCGAACTTCCCTCGTCCCTTTGGAATTGGTTATGATCTTTTTGTTTTCCTGAAATTAAATTTATCAGATTAGGTTACCTAAGAAAGTTTAGAAAAACCCTTTATCGTAGTGTAGGAATGGACCTACTTGGGCGTTGACAGGGTCCCAAAAATGGTCGGCCGTTCGAAAGGGCGCTGGGATCTGTAACCAGTTCTCTAAGCGCCAGAATAAGAAGTTCACTCGTCCCCTTCGAATATGGTTTATGACCTTATGTGTTCCTGAATCTAAATAATCATTATATAGATACCATGAGAAGTTTACAAACCATTTTCAAAGTAGAGGATAGCCTACTGGCGTGCAGGGTCCCAACTGGTCGGCCTCGTTCGAAAGGCACGGCGGATTCTGTGTAACAGTTCTCAAGCCAGGACTATTTCCTAGTCCCTCCCTTCGAAATCTGGTTATGATATTTTTTTCCTGAATCTAAAAAATCAATATATAGGTTTAAGGTTACCTGAGAATTTAGAGAACCATTCTCAAAGTGAAAGGCAAAGGACCTATGGCGGCAAGGGGTCCAACTGGTCGCCGTTCGAAAAAGGCTGCGGATCTGTAACGTTCTCGAATCAGAACTTCCTCGTCCCTTCGAATTCTGGTTATGACCTTATGTTTTACTGAATCTAAATAAATTCATATTAGGTACCCAAGGAAAGTTTAGAAAACATTCCAAAAGTTGAAGGGAAGCTACGTGGCGTGCAGGGTCCCAACTGGGTTCGCCTCTTTTCAAAAGGCGGGATCTGTTAACCAGTTCTCAAGATCAGAGAGAACTTCTCGTCCCTTTGATCTGGTATGATCTTTTGTGTTCCTTGAATCAATTTATTAATCCAGATATAGGTAACTAAGGAAGTTTAGAAACCAATTATCCCGTAGTGTAGGATAGGCCTACTGGCAGTTGCAGGGGGTCCAACTGGTAGCTAGTTCGAAAAGGTGCGTGATCTTGTAACTAGTTCTCTAAGGCCCAGAAAACTTCCCCTCGTTCCCCTTTCGATTTCTGGTTATGATATTTTTTGTTTTTCCTGAATTCGATTTATTTATTATTATAACTTATATAGGTACCTAAAGAAGTTTAGAAGAAGAAACCATATCTAGGTTTAGGGGATTAAGCCTACTGGCGATGGAAGGTGGGTCCCAACTGGTCCGCCGTTCGAAAAAGGGCACGGGACCTGTAAACCAGTTCTATCTAGCTTCAGAAAAAACTTCCTCGTCCCATTCGAATCTGGTTTTGATCTTTTGTTTTCATGAATCTAAATAATAAATATATAGGTACTCTGAGAAGTTTTAGAAACCATTATCATAGAGTGGAGGATAGGCTACTGGTGTGCCAGAGGTCCACTGGCGCTTGTTCGAAAGGCGGGCTGGGATTGTTGGTAACCATTATCTAAGGCTCAGAACTTCCTCGTCCCTCTTGAATTGGTTTATGATCTTTTGTTTTCAGAATCGACATGAATAATAATCATATTTGGGTACATGGAGAAGTTTCGGGATCATTTATCCCCCATTGTCTCAGGTTTGATTAGCATGACCCCAATCATGGTTTGTCTAGGTCCTGCGAACGCAGATTCCCGGCATGCACCGCAGGCGGGCCAGCCCCAAGAATCCGATTTCAAACTTTTCAAATATCCTGTGGCGGACCTGCTGCTCCGCCCATGCAAATATGCGGCGGGCGGTGGTTACGGGGGCGGTTAACTGCATGTGTACATTCAAAACTGGTCAGCGCAATTGCTGGCGTGTTTTAGTTTAGCGCTTTTTAAACTTAGCGGACCTGTTGCAACGCTTTCATGTTTCATGCGCGTCAATTGGTTTCTGACTTCCAGCGATATTCCTGCCATAAGAATTAGCGGCACCATGCTGCCTTGCTTTCCTTGAATTAACTTGGACCTGATCTATTCATAGCTTCAAGGCATTCCCCGAATTGACTTCCTAGAGAATCCGTCAATACCTAACATGCGGCGAGCACTTGCTTCCGCGGCCACTTCGCTTTGGAATGCGTTTGTGATTCAACTCAAGACTGTGGCGACCTGTTCTCCGCCCCACGCCGGGCGGCTGAGTTTTAAGGTACTGCCATTTTTTTTTCGTTTCGTCCAAGTGGTGACTTTACTGACCAGGGATTGCTTGTCGCAGGGCATTAAAGGCAGCCTGCAGCCAAAAATGATCTATCCTGGAGCCGGCAAGAGTTCCAATGGGGCTCGAGGTGTTGAAACAGGTGCGGCATTCAGATAGCGAAACAATGGGCTGCCTGCTTCTTGAGGTTAAATTGGTGGGACTGAGGCTTGCTTTCATAAGCTTCAGCCATCCCGAATGCTTCTGAGATCCCGTCAATGCATAAACGCGCCGAGGCACTTTGCTCCCCCCCCCCCCCCCCCCGGGGGGGGCGTGGCTGGGTGGCCTTGGGTACGTTGTGCTTTGGGAATGGAATTGATGTTGTGCTTCAACCCCCCCCCCAAGGATTTTTGTCGCGGGACTGCTTCTCCGCCCCCGCGCGGTGCGGTGGGTTAAGTTACTGCGTTTTGCGTCTCGTCAAGGGTGCTACTTGGACCAGAGAATTTGTATCGACTTTTGACTGACTGCTTTTTTCGAGTTGTTCCGCAGCATTATTTAGTGAAGGCAGCTGCAAGCAAGTCCGACCTAGTCGTCCAGACATCATGGAGCGGGGTCATAAAAGGGAGTTCCAAATGCTCGAGGTTGCCAAATACAGGGATTGGTGCCCAATTCAGGCGATAAGCGAAATTTGGTTTGAAACCCCATGGCTGGCTAATTTGCAAAGTCGGAAGAATGCGCATTGCTGCCCAATGTATCCGAAACTTAAACGCTCGCACCAACGAACATTTTGTCTGCAGTCCTCACTCTTGCGACTGGTTCCTCGCGTCAGAAAGCCTGGATGCTGGATGACCGAGGCTGAAGACGGTTCGTCGTTGAGAAAAGAAGCAACAGGCATGGCTGGAGTTTTTCGTCAATTCGTACCTTGAGGAACTTACGTCTTCGTTTTTTTTTTTTTTTTTCCTTTCTGGCCAACTGCACTTCCTTTAGTTAGCATATATATATAGCTCTTCAATCACTAAATTACTCCTCATGGTTGAAACCTATCTAAGGATGCATCATTATGGTTTGCTTCAAAGTTCTGTAACAAAGAATCGGAAGCGTCCTGCTGTCCCAAAAATATATGCGCCCTCGGTCTCAGTTGCTTGCAACTTGCTTTACCGGAAAAAAAAAACAGATAAAAAAAACCAGGAAAAACAGATAATATTGAACATCGTTTGAGTTCATGTTTTTGAAACAAGCAACCTTGTTTCAAACCCTTTTTTTCAAGGGGCACTTGATGACGGCGTTGGATTAAGATCTAGTTTGAACATGGTTTGATCACATGTTTGGTTTGAAACAACCAAACCTGTTTCAAGGGGAAAACCCAATGGTTTAGGTTTGAGGCCGGGATAATAACTAAATTCAAACAGGAACACAAAGATCGATTGAATCACGGTTATCTCCGACTTGAATGAATTAAGGAAATGAATCAACCAGAACAATTCAAAACACACATGATTTCTTGTTTTCAAACGACCCCAAAAAGAGAAAGTACTAAATACCGAACGAATATATGCATTCGGCCGAGAGTCACCTCACCTCCACCACACTGTTTAGCCACTAAATCAGCGGGATATTTATACTACGCACCTCAATGTGCACCCCTTGACCACCCCATTCATCACAAAAGACCCACCACCCGTCTTGATACGGCCAATCCTCTTCCACTCCGCCCCCTCCTTGGTGGCAACGTATGCCTTGACCAATTTGTGGTTTAAGACATTGGCCTCTGCGCCAACATGCGTCTCCTTCCACAGCCGCTTTTGAGCGGGTCGCCAACCCATAAGCATCGCTGCGATTCACCGTCACCTCCACCAAACAATGTGGAGCCACTAATAAGTGGCGTTGACTTCGGGAGGTAAGGTTGGGCGGTGGTAGAGCATTTTGCAGGGGGGGGGTGTTTACCTCGTGGTCCAAGGCCGCACCTCCTTGAAAAAAAACATCATGAGTGCCAGCTCGACAACGTCAGCAAAGTCGCCCTGTCTGGTAGGCCCCTCCTCCTATGCAGAAAAAATGACGTAAGCGTTGTAACATGGGCCGGGTTCGTGGCGATCGGCGACCGCCAGGATTTTCTCCGGGGTTTTTGGGGCAATGCACGCTCATCCCAGGAAGCGGGGATGAACCTTTCTTGTGGCCTGATTGAAGTCTGGGAACCGCACAGGGTGGCACGAAGAGGCAGAAGGGCTCGTCAAAAAAATGTAATTGGATGGGTTTGATGCCCAGATCCTTGAGCGGATTGATACCACGTCTTGGGGTGAGCTCGACCTGAGGCGGCGGGGTAGTTTCGACCAATACCCGATCGACAAATGGCGCCCTGATTCCAACACCCACACCAGACAAACCTGTGCATATTGGCCTCGACAAAGGCGTGCACCGTATCGTAACGCTTCGATGTTATCCTGAAAACGAAGTTTGTCAAAATCACAGTCACCACGCACGTGAGACGTACGTCCACGAATCCATACGCTCCTGGTCCGTCTCCTCAGATTCAAAGGAGGAGGATTCCACGGATCCCTTACAATTCAACGGAGGATTCCACGGAGTCATCACGTGGGAGTGTGCACACTCCTCTGTTGGCCGAACGCAAGTCATCGCCATTACCAGGGGTACTTCAAAAACGGCCGCTAACATACCATGGTAAAACTGTGGCTCGCCCCACCTCAAAGAGTATCGGCACCCAACTCTCATTCGTTTGATGGCTTCTGGAATCGTAAAACCCCCCCCCACCGAGCAATGTACCAGAAAGGCAAGTCCGCATCTGCATCCACGCACGCTTTGTGCCATCCCGCAAAAATGCGATGGCAAAACAAAAAAATTGGAGCTGCCTGGGATCCATTGGCGGTAAACTTCGAGGAGCCCTTGCAGAAAACAAACGGGCGTGGGCTGGTACGGGACCCGACCTTGACTACCAACGGGGGACTTGCCCAGGAACCTCGGCTCGACGACGGGCCGTACACGACGTTGGTTGGGTGCTTCCTTGGGTGCGCCATGGATTGATACACCAAAGGGAAGGCGTTCTGACTCAACCAAGATGGATTGTTCGCGAGGCTTTCTTCGGAAGAGTTTGGTTTTTTTGTACTTTGTACGAGGTTTGTTTGGGGGTGAGTCGATGGGCACCGGTTTTATGCAGGAACTTGCGGTTGCGAATATTATGTGGGATTGGGGGTGGTGTTCCTTGGTCAGCCGGTATGTCTTTGGGGGCGCATTGCACTTATTTGTGCAGCGGGAATGTGAAGCTTTCCCCCGGAAGGCACATTTACGTGAGGGCGGAATCAATCGATTTTAGTTTATAATGAAGTGAAAAACGATTGAAGCATTACACCCCCGATATGTCATTTCCCTCGACGCTCTGTCTGGTGGCGGGGCACATGTCAAGAACTCACCTGACCCCACAGAGGACCAATAGGTGCAAGGGGGGACCCTGTTTTAGGTTCGTCGGCGCGGGAATTCCTGATGGGGACTCAGGCAACAGGCGTCGTTCCGCGAGGGCGGCCTACGTGGGGGCAAACCGCGCGCTCAGGGAATGAGGGTCGACCATGTCTATGTCGAGGCCCCACACAGACACAACCTCGGCCCGAACGTAATCATTGACATGGGGGAAACATGCGAGACAGACGGACCCCCCAGAGCGCATCTACACACAGAAGCATATCGAGGGCATTTCATGACGCGCTCGTGGCGGGGCCAACAAGGACTTTGAGAACCAGCAGGCACATGGGAACCGCGTCGGATCCCGAGGAAGCCAAATCCCAAAGCACTCGAACAGAAAACACTTAAGGGGGGGTACAAAGATGGTATACACTGTTTCATGCCAAATGTCATCCAAACACCCAGATAGATCACAAAACTCGCCACCAGCGAGGAGCCACTCTCGGTCAAACGATGTGTTTTTTTCTTTTCCCTTTGTTGAGCCGGAACACCATATGGCATCTCGAGCACATTTTGCATTCCTGGAATGGCCGCGAAAATGGAAATCCGGGAAAAAAGATAAGATGACGAAAACGCGTGATCAAACGGGGCCGGGCAGGTGGTTCTTGTACGGATCGGAAGAAACAGAAACCGGAAGGAGACAAACAACCGGATTTTGAGGCCCCCAAACCCGTCTTTTTTTGGAAAGTTAATGACGGTACCAATTCGATATTGCCGCACGGCCCCATGTGTTCGCGAAAAAAAACGTGACGGATACAGGCAAATGGGAATCTTGATTTACACTCAGTGCAGAGGAATTGAGCCTTCCGCGTGAACCCGCAAAAAGGAGTCCACCAGCCCCCTACACCAAACCACGGCCATGAGGAAATTGGTGATTCCGTGGTGGGTGAACGACGGGACCCGTTGCAGAACCACCACCACTTGGATTGAGGCCTTTTAAAAAAAGGGCATTTCTCGCCCTCGCAATTCCTGTGATTTGGATGTGGACTCCTCAACAAATTCTCGTGGGCATACCGCATGCACAAACAGAGCCAGAGAGAGACGATGCATGGCTTGGAAGGTCGGGAGATGGGCGCTTAAGAACACCGTCTTTCGACAATCGGCACAGGGACACTCAGGGCGCGCCTCGAGACGGGAAGGGCTGCTTTTCTGCAAAAAAAGTGCCCCCTCCAAAGTTCTGAACACCACTCAACGAAAAGTGTGGGTTCAAGGCTTAAGGCCGCAAAAAACAATAAAAAAACAAAAACAAAAAAAATCACTCTTGGGACCCTCTGCTCCTTGCAAGGAGGGATGACCCGGTGGGGGGGTGGGGTGTACGCCGAATGGTGTCCGACCCAATGGGACAACAAGTGACAGCGAAACAGGGTGTGAAACAACGGACAAGGATATCGATCATTTCAACGGAAACCTTCAAAGTTAAAGCTAATCCACTTGCACATTGGACCAAACCAAAATGATGTTGGACTGTCGTCAAAGAGGAGGCATTGAGTCAAGCTGGGAAAACGGGGCGGAAAAGAAGCCAGGTCCACAGAACCAATACATTGTGAGGGGGGCGATGACAATAGTATTTGGAAGCTGATCGACAAGTCCCGCGCTCCACGCAAAAGACCCGGGGTGCACAAGAAAACAAAGAAACGTGCCTTTAGCGACCACATCAAAGGGCCTAGAAATGCGAGCTGCGGACCATGATGGCAAATCAAAATTATAATAACGAGCTTATTGTGAAAGAGGACACGGATGCGGGGCACCAATCGGGCATTCATGAATATTGGAAGTGACAACCAATATGTAAACGTGCAATCCTTCGCGTGCAACACATGCAGCAAGATCCGAGACAAGCACGTCATCACCGCAATCCACAACATGATATTCAAGGCGCAAGAGTTCCCACGCGAAGAACATGTACGGTATCACTCAGAACATTTTCCTTGTCAACAACAGCACCATCAACATCCACGTGGTGGGGGGGGAATGAGCGGACAGATGATGATATGATGATTCGTCGTCCTCCATCACAAGAGATGGTGCTTGCGGAGAAGTTCCTGGAGGCTGCCCCAGAATTCTTCAGCCGAATCAAGTTTGTGCCAGAGGTCAAGAAGAAAGAATGTGTAGGCGACATGTATTACTGCGACCCCGCTACCAAACGCTGGTCGAAACTGCAGCAATGCCCGGATAAGCAACTCAATCGCAAACGAGTTCAAATTAAAGTTCCCTGCAGAGAAGAATAACAAGAAGATTCGGGGGGTTTGTCGACACAATTAGAGGACGTTCGGCGTTCCTTCAATCCGTTGCATCTCTCGTCCTTGACGAGACATTTCGCTGATAACCTCGATATCAACCCGGTCTCTTTGCAGTCACAACGGCGTCTTCGACAGCTCGTGCGAGGGACACAGTAGTGTTCCGAAAATTCGAGATGACCGACAACATTAGTAGGTGCGCAAAGTGGGATTACCGGGAGAGGACAGCAACACCTCCAACATGCAAAAGAGGAGCTAGATGACTTTTTGAGGAAGGTAATGCCTGTTGACGAGGAGCGTGACATCGTGCTTGCCTTCTTTGCGGGGCTCCTATCAGGTCGACGCAAGGAGAAGAAATTCCTAGCCTTCACCGATAAGACATTCCGGGGACAACGGCAAGAGCACTCTCATGGCCCTTATGGGAACCTTTTTTGGCGAGTACGGGAGCAGTAATGGGACAAAGTTCCTGACAAAGGGGGCGTTCGCTCGGAGCCGCGATGACCATGACGCGGGTCTCAAGCCAATGAAGGGCGTGAGGCTACTGGTGGCCGAAGAAATGAAACCCAACATCGCGTTGGACGAGGCGTTGATCAAGCGCATTGCGGGGGGGGAAGGTGTGCTTATCGAAGGGCGCTCATGTGGCACGGGGAACTCTTTCGACTTCATGTGGCAGGCTGGTGTAGTAATGATCTTCAACGAAGGCGATTGTCCCAAGTTCGACGGAGGAGACAACGCATTCGTCAAGCGGATGATCATTGTCCCAATGCGCTCAAATTTCTTGATACACCCCGACCCACAGCGCGAGCACGAGTTTGAGCGCCGCGACGACCTAGCCGACATCCTACCAACCTGGAGGTCTGCGTTGGCACAGCTGCTCATCGAGCACTTTCGTCGACCGGGGCGCTCCAGCATCTTCGACACCCTGCCGGTCGCGATGACCGAGTGGAAGTCTGGTATTGCGGACAGTGCAAACCCCCTGGCTGAATGGCTAGAGGAAGTGGTTGAGGTGACGGGGGCGTCTTCGGACGCGGTGTGGATCGGGACCTCAAGAGTCGGTGGAAGTGTCCCACTATGGACACGAGACATCTTCAGTATCAGCACTAAGTTGGTCAAGGCGTTCTGTTTGGGCAAACAGGGAACGAGTGGAAAGAGACCTCGCAGGTGGCAGTCTCTACGGAGGAGGAGAAGAAGAAGGTTGTGAAGCGCGGGGTCATTCGAGGAATCAAGTTAGTGGGGTCCAGCTAAATTTCAAGATGAACGAGTACCGTGGGTTGTTTTAGATCACACCCTCCATCCACCAGACTCCCTTTGTCGGTACACGTTCGAGAGTGCCCATTGAAGGACAAGCCGCACTCAAGTAATCTGTAATCGTCTCTTCTACTCTATTGCGAGAAGGGAGTATATTTTAGACTTCCAATTAACGTGTTTACATTTTAACATTTTAACATCGTTCGAAGAGAGTGGAGTACAAATATAGATTGGAGAATTCACATCCGTGTTTTTATGAAAACACACAAATTTTAATGTTAAACCGTTAAAATGTTAAAACATTAAGAGCGTATACAAAATAATGGTTATGAAAGCGAACTAGACATCTTCTACTCTATTGCGAGAAGGGGGTATATTTTAGACTTCCAATTAACGTGTTTACATTTTAACATTTTAACATTTTAACATCGTTCGAAGAGATTGGAGTACAAATAGAGATTGGAGAATTCACATCCGTGTTTTTATGAAAACACACAAATTTTAATGTTAAACCGTTAAAATGTTAAAACATTAAGAGCGTATACAAAATAATGGTTATGAAAGCGAACTAGACATCTTCTACAGGTGGATGAGCGCTCACATCACATGTTGATGTGTTTGTCAATAATGTGCATCCTTACACCATCTGGGGTCTTACAGGTCTTTTGGCAATCCGGACAAGCACAGCTCTCTTTCTCGATACTGGATTTTTCTTCCCAGTCGATAAGACACTTCTCCACCATCTCTTTCTTGAGACGTGCCTTCTGCACCTTCTCGATACGAAACCTTTCCTCTCTCTCTTTCTTGAGACGTGCCTTCTCCTCATTCTCTATACGAAACCTTTCCTCTCTCTCTTTCTTGAGACGTGCCTTCTCATCCTTCTCAAAGACTTGACAAAGGGGTCGTTTGCAAGGAGTCGTGATGACCACGACGCGGGACTCAAGTCAATGAAGGGCGTGAGGCTCCTGGTGTCAGAAGAAATGAAACCCGGTATCTCACTGGACGAGGCGTTTATCAAGCGCATTGCGGGGGGAGAGGGTGTGCGTATCAAAGGGCGCTCATGTGGCAAGGGGAACTCGTCCGATGGCGTTGTTCTTGTCTTCAACGAAGGCGATTGTCCCAAGTTCGACGGACTGCCATGCCAACCTACGTCCCACAATTTATGCACCATCTAAATTTAAGATATTATTATTTACTTTATAATAATGTTGGCCGCCTCAAAAACTTTGAGTCGTTTGACAAAATATTCCGTTAAGGGCAAAGGGGAGGTAAACAACAAGAATTCGAACATTTGGGATCTTTCTAGTCGCGACATATTGACCCGCGGAGCGATTGCGATGGTCATGATTGTGGTAACCATTGCAATCGCGGTCGGTATTCGGGGACTCGTCCTGGCCAAGGACCGTGACATCGTCGCCGTGACCCTACAACAATCAGATGCAGGAAAGGAGTTTGGGAATATTAGGACAGATGACAAGCGGAGCGTGCTCACCAGGCTGATCGCCTTGATGGCGTTCTGGGTCGTTCTAATTCTGGGTGTGTTTGTGACAATGCAGGTCGTGGGGCTGCACACAACGGGTGTGGTTGCGATTCTTACCGCGTTCGGTTTAACCATTGGTCTGGCAATGCAGGGAGTGCTTGGCGACTTCTTATCGGGTGTGCTGATTGCAACCTTTGCAATCTACCGCATCGGCGACACCATACAGGTCAAAGACGTAATGGGTATTGTGGTTGACTTCCGTCTGCCTACACACGGTAGTTCGGGACTTCCACACCTATGCGTACATCACCATCCCCAACAACACGATATACAACAATGTACGACCAATCTCTCGCGCGCTAAAAACAAGTGGATGCATGTGAATGTCAAGCTCACTAACGTCGCTCGGGGGGGGGGCTTCAAAGAGGACGTGCCCGACGTATCCTTCGTGGCGTCGTATCATAATCAACGACCTTCTTAATCCCACAAAAAAGAGAGCTACCCGGATGTCGACTTCACACGCATTAAGGCCGATATTCTAGGGAAGTACAAGGAGAATGGAGCGGGTGGAGTGCAGGTGGTTGTGTTCGACATGACCAACTTCGGGACAGACGTGAGGATAGTATATCCTGTCGTTAAGCTAGCACTTTCTTACGCGCAGGATGCGACTTAACACCCGAGTGCGACAGATCCTCTCCGACCACAATGTCGGTCTCTCCCTTCCAAGGATAGATATAGTATTTCTCAAATAAAGTGGGACAAAGCAAATTATACTGAAAAGCCACATGGTCTGATTGTAACATTCCTCTCGCTTCGCACGATATATAATGGGCGTTCCTACTTCCCGCGGATTTTGCTGTCTACATGTGCATGTGGCTGAGCGCTTACATCAGATGTTTGATGTGTTTGTCAATAATGTGCATTCTCACACCGTCTCTACTTTTGCACGTCTTTTGCAAACCGGACAAACACAACTCTCTTTCTCGATACTGGATTTTTCTTCCCTGTCGATAAGACACTTCTGCACCATCTCTTTCTTGAGACGTGCCTTCTGCACCTTCTGGATACGAAACCTAGTCGCCGCTTGTGGGAATCTAGCGGAGATATCGTCTCCCGCATATTATCTGAGGACACTGTTGGACAACGGAATTCGACGGTTTCAAGGGGTGCGAGCGACAGGCACCGCCCAACGCCGTTACTTGCTGCTCGGAAACCGATACACATATGCACGTTCCAGCATGCAACCAGAACCGTATCCCTTCCAAGCTATGGCTTCAGGTACTTTTTCTTTTTACGTTTGCCCTCAAGGACATACGTCACACAGACACCGCCCCTGTGAGTAGTACCCACCGGCCTTCAGTGCGATTCCTGGACTTGGCAGATACGAACACCTCAGCTCATGACGTGATCGCAACGCTTTTCTGTGGTTTTTCCTGGAATTGTTCCGTACTCGTACTCGTCAATGTAATCACGCTCGCCGTCTGGACTATTCTTCCCAAAGACGCTGGTCTAGAATTGAAGCGTTACGTCACGTGTGGTTGTGAAAGAAACTTCATCTAAAGCATGATGACAGCCCACGATGTCCTCTGGATCTCCGTCGTCGTTGTCAACAAACCCTGTGCACAAACGAGAGTCACTGCGAAGTTCACACCCTCGATCCTCGAGAGCCCTCTCCAAAATGTGAAGGCGAGTATTTGTAGCAATAATGTCTGCAGCGACTTTCACAGCATCCCCCCCTCTTCCAGAATTCACGTACAAATCTCTGGCCCTGCATGCGGATTCCGAAACGGAGAATATCCTGGAATCCAACGTCATGTCACCAAGCTTCTTGGAAAGCAACATCTCCCGAGAGGTACGTCGCTCATCCGCAGAGATGGCGGGGACTCGAATACGTGTATGGGATGAGGCATGCTTCTCAAGCGCAACCCGAGCCACTTCGCGGATAAGATATAAACGCATCGGTGCTGCTGACCGATACATCGGATTTCGTTTGAGTTCGCAACTCAGGGTCTTGAGATCCCTCTCGGTCAAGCGATACTCTAACTTGACCGTTGACACACACATGCGTGCTGAGCGCATAGCCCTCATTTCGGAACGGAATTTTGCAGACAGGATGCACACTCTAGGGGGGCGAGCGACAACTTCCGCCTCCATCAGCCTCCTCCACAATGCGGCTTTGACACCAGAAACCATCAGTCCACGATCTCGACACGCCTTCTTTAGAACATCCGCTTTGCTTGCCTCTGAAAGACCCTCGTGAATACGCATCCTCTCGAACTCTTCATCTTTCACAAGGTTTCCATCAGGCTCCAACTTCTCTTGCACTGCAATACCAAGCTCGGTGAACCCTACGTTTCCCACCAACATGAGGTTCACGGCGTATCCTCTGAGACGTCGCATAATCGATGGTATTTATCATCACTTTTTGATAAATGCAACGCGATGATGTGGAGTGGGCCTGCAGGGAGAAGTTCCATGATTTGTTGCACTCAGATGTTCCAATCAATGTACAACTTTACTGTGTATGTAATCAATTCTTAATGTACAACTTTGACCGACGGTCGATTGTGTCTGTGATCGCTACAGTCGGCGGAACAGTAAAATGAAACATCCCAATAAATGGCCCGTCCAGCAAAGACACCTCCTTTCATGACGCATTGCACATCAACGAAGACCCCGTGTTCTTTTGGGCCACGGTACCGGGGAAGAGGCGATCGCTTAAGTGCGGCTGGCTGGTCCTTCAATGGACACTCTCGAAAGTACCGACAAAAGAACGATACGGAGTCTGCAGGATGGAGAGCCGTGATTTAAAAAAGAACCACGATATTCTCTTTAACATCATGCAATTTGTTGATTCAAAATCGTATTGGTGTTCCACTGCCCCGTGGGTTGCCACACCATTAGGTTACACCGTAAGGTGTGCCGTACACGAAGCGGTTTCATTTTAGTATTCCGTTGACTGTATCCATGCGTCGTTCAATTGCACCGCGGTTGCTTGTGCGGATAGTGTGTTGTTTGAGAGATGTCTCGTGTATTTGTCTTTCTTGTACGACGGGTTCTAGTATGGCAATTTCTAGACATGTGGTATAAAGTATTCGGGAGATTGGGTTAGGAATGTTCAACCCTAAAACGTTTTCGGGGTACAATTTGTGATGGAGAATGGGGTCGGCGAGTCATTATCGTTTGTACATGAACATGAGGCTGACCAACATGATGACGTTGCAGAACTTGTCGATTATGAAGGGGATGAGGATGAGGAGTGTGCACCTGGGCGAGCGATTTGTGTGGTCAAGAAACATGCCTCGTGCAACATGGAGTCTGTCCTGTACATCGCGACGTCCCGCGTATCGAGGCGTTCTCGAAGAAGCCTCCAACTTTGGAAGAAAATATCGCGTCGTACAGCAACAACGAGGGAGACAGTGCGTTCAGTAGCGCCCTCATGAACCAGGTGGGGCTTGCTGCGTCGAGCGACCGCAAGCCACTGCGCATCATCGACGTGGGCTGCGGTCGCAGGACAAGCGCGGGACAGATCGCCTCTCTGATTCCTTCGGCTTCTGCCGAGTACACCTGCATCGACAAGGCCATGCCGGAGACGTGCGGTTTCGCGGCTAGGTCGCTGAAGCTCGCGTGTGGCGCAGACGGCGTCGGCATGACCGAGATCCTCGGCGACGTCTTTGATGAGACGACGACGACGGACCTCGGAAGCAGGAGCAGCAACAGATTCGACTTGGTGATCATTGACGTTGAGCCGCACGGGCGAGAAATCGATGTGTACGAGAAGATCGTCGGGCACCTCGCGGACACGCATCTCGTCCTGCTGAAGCACGTATGCGGTATTGACCTTTTCGGGTCGGCCTATGCCGACTGCTTCCTTGCCAAGTACGACGATGAGGGGAAGGTCATGGACTACAGTCGACGGAACAGTAAAATGAAACATATATCAGATGGAAATAAATGTACGACATCGCCGTTAGAAAATTGGCGTTAAGAATGGTCGCTGACTTGGGTGTGTTAAAAACTTCTGTGTTTACGAACATCAGTCGTTCTACTCTGTGGAGGTGGAAACGCTTTGGTGTAAATCGAAAACGACGTGAATTTGTAAGCAAACTTTTTGAGACGAACAAAGATTTGTTGAAATTGTTTTTATTGTCATCTCAATGCACAACCGCAAGAGGTGTTGTTGCATTTTTCAAAAGTACTCACAATTTACGATTATCAACTAAAACAGTGTATCGTTTCATAAAACTCATTGGTTTTACAAGAAAAAGGAGCAAACTCCGTGGACAGTGTAAAGGGACTTAGTTCCACTTGTCACTGAATTTTGTAGTAGATACAAGGATACAATCAATGTTGGGAAAATTTTAGGACGAATGTGGGTTTAGTGAGCGTCTCAAGCCACATTATGGGTATTCCCCTGTAGGAAAACCTACTGGTGGGTGGGTACACCATAGTTTGTTGATGGCAGTTTTTTCAGATGGTAGGAAGGAGTTCGTTGTGAAGAAAGGATATGTGAAGAAGACGGACTTCGCTGCATTTATTGACTCATTGAGTTTGTGCAATAATTCAGTAGTAATAATGGACAACGCCAGTATCCATAAGAACTTGGTCCTCAGAAGCCCCGTAAATATTTGTTACACTCCTCCTTACAGTCCAGAATCCAATGCTATTGAGCTGTGCTTCGCTAAGGTGAAGAAGGACTTTCGTCGATTGAACTATATACCAAACGATACAAAGACGCACGTGTCTGATATGATTTCCTTAGCATTCAGCAACCTCACTGATAAAATCATTATGGGTTGTTTTGACCACGTATGGAACACGTATGTGATGTTTGTATAAAGAGTTCTGTGATGTACAAATTATGTAAGATGGCAACGAAACCTCCGACAGTCGCGAAATTGAAGGAGCTACTAAAATTGGCCGAAGTAGCATACTCCTCAAAGGACAAGAAGGACGATATTGTCCGTTTATGCGAAGACAATGGTCTCATCGCCAGACCCCCTCCAGAGTACAAGACGGTGGAAAAGATGTGCGTCGTGAAATGCGCCCTGAATAAGGCAATGAGTCTTGACGATGAAGAATTCGGTAAGTTCAGGGGGCATGTGGATCAGCTCGTCAATGTGGTAAGCCGCATGTTGCGGCGTTCCAGTCTGGTGCTGACTTTCCATGTCACGAGGCTCATGGAGGGCGACCTGCCAATTCCTAATATGTACGATATGAAGGATACCTATTGGAAGGATTGGCTAAGGATCGGAGTTGACGGCGTCTTTCCAGATGAAGAGAGTAGAATATCATACGAAGCCGTGAAAGACGTAATCGGAAAGGTGCTTGGTAGCGATGACCCTGACTACATCAACTCCTACCCTATATATTTCGACCAGGTTTGAACTATGCCGGTCACACATTGAGCACTGTCGTGTCGAACAACGCATGGGTTCCTTTGGTACCTCGTCTGACCCGCCTCACTAAGGCTACTTTGAATGCACTGGGATCTCCGAAGACCATCTGTGTGTACGACGTGATGAGGGTTATCCAACAAGAAATACAGGAGATGGAATCTTGGCCAGAGTCTGTTCAGGAGTATGTCCGTGAAGTTCGAGTCAGGCTGAAAGTTCCAGATGGAAGTCGACTTTATGATGACTATGGCAAAGACATGGACTTCCCGACCATGGTCCGGTTCAATTATTGGATGCAGACACGGTTGGAGGCTATTGGTGCACGTCGTATCCGGTTGATGCCCATCTTTAATGTCCAACGGGCGCATGTCCGCCTTGACATGAAGACCCTCGTGAACCTATTCAGGCACGTGTTCCCCAAAGACCCAAACATCGTCGAGCTTTCAAAGTGGAAAAATGTAAAGGATCCCGACCGCTTCATGTTGCCTCTGAAGCCTGCATTTAAGAAGAAAAAATCATGTGGTCCTGGTGAATGGGAGGCATACAAGTTGGCCCAACAGAAGTACGATGCTGACGTTAATGATATCAAGGCTACTGACGAGTACAGACATGCAAAGGGTAGGTATGACACGCTCGTGAACGCCCGAAAAACAGTCGCAGGTTCCTTCTTCAAGAAACCACCTGTCAAGACGGGGTGGGTTGTTCGATTGTAGCATCTGTACTGACGGAGTCTCATTGAGCATGCAGTACAGCAAGACAGTACAGGTTCGTGTATCCGATCTGAAGAAGACAAGTAAGAGGTCTCGTGACGATGAAGGTATGAGCGTCTCAGAACAGTATGACCATCAACTCAAAACGACATTGCCCGATATGGGTATCGTCGTTCTGGGTGTGGATCCTGGTAGGAGCAACATCGCTACAGTCACGTATCTGGCAGACGACAACAGCAAGACATGGAAGCTTACACGCGGAGCTTTTTACCACAAGTCTGGTATCAAGAACAGAAAAAACAGCAAGAAAAACGTTTCTCAGACATGATTCCTAGATGGGAGTCTCTTCGTGAAAATGGAAGCAGCGTTGAGTACATCCAGGAAGGATGATATCTCGGCTTACTTGAAAAATTACGCTACGTTTTCCGACGAGTGGTGGAGGATGGCACTCCGTCGCAGAGAATCCCGAGACAACTTTCAGAGGTACATTGGCAAGCGCAAGGCTATGGACTCATTTTGGGCAGGGATCAAGCGCAACATGAAGTTGGATCATCCCGACCTGAGGGTTCGCGTAGCATATGGTTCTGCAATCACGACTCTGAAGGCTACCGGACCAGGAGAGGTAGCTGTGCCTACGGGATCTATGTTCGCTTCCTGCAAGCGCCTCTTCAAAGATGAGGTTCATGTGACAGATGAGTTCAAGACGACTCTCATGTCTTGGGAAACCGGTGCCAAGAAGGAATGTGTTTACAAAATTCCAAGTGTCCAAATAACCACGGAAGGGCAGATTCGTCTAGGTTACGAGTTGTTGGGTCACACCCCATTGAAGGAGACTCCAAAGGTCTCTTATCGCGACCAGTTGGCGGTGAGGGTGTACTGCACACGTAAACAAATCCAAGAAAAACACAGGAGGGGTGGCTTAGCCCCCTCTCTTGTCAACAACAACTCGATCAAGCGGTACCCTGAGGTACGAGGACTGCGATTCTCTCCAGAAACCAGCACTTACTCGGACCGGGACCGCTCCTCTGCTCTCACAATCGCAAGGCTGCACTGCATGGAACTGTTGGGTCAAGGGAGACCGCTTCCATTTTGCAGGGATGCGTGTTGTTGATGGGCTACAAAAAACATGATGGTGTTCCACTGCCCCGTGGGTTGCTACACCATAAGGTTACACCATAAGGTGTACCGTACACTCCAGAAAGCGGTTTCATTTTAGTATTCCGTCGAGTGTACCTTGCAGTGAAAGTGTTGAACGGGTGGTTCCATCGGGACTTGTACGTCCTCATGACGCGACATGGGGGAGTGCGCGGGAGCAGGACTCATGAGCTGTTCCGCGCCTCGGTCGCCGCAGAGGGTCGGACGCTCCGCAAGTACACTTACTTGAACAAGGACTACCGCACGTACGTGGAGGTTGTCAACGATTTCGGCACGGTTTTACGGGGATAAAGATGATTTGACAAGATGAAACATGCGAGAAGCTTCCACTTTATTTGAAAACAACTGTAATAAATATTCGACAAACTACCGGTTGAAATCCAACAACAATATCATGGACAGAATACTGAAAAACTGCAATATCTTTTTCTTTGCCGTAAACAACCAAACACTGCAGTGTTCCAGTACCTGTTGGAACAATCGCATTCGATTCTCGGACGAATACAATAATTTTATTAACTCCTATTTCGAATCTGTGGCGTTTAATAAGTGGGTTTAGGGGTCAAACACGTCCTCGGCGCGGTGACGGGTCTGGAGCTGCCAGATAGCATGCGGGAAAACCTGATCGACAAGACGTTGCAATCGCTAGATATTGATTCGTACGAATTTTACACGGAAAAACTCAAACAAACCAACGGTGCGCTGCCTCCACCCCGCATCCTCTCGAACTCTTCATCTTTCACGAGGTTTCCATCAGGCTCCAACTTCTCTTGCACCGCAATACCAAGCTCTGTGAACCCTACGTTTCCCACCAACATGAGGTTCGCGGCGTCCTCTGAGACGTCGCATAATCGATGGTATTTATCATCACTTTTTGATAAATGCAACGCGATGATGTGGAGTGGGCCTGCAGGGAGAAGTTCCATGCGGAGCAATAAGAAAAATGAAATTCAGGCTAATATTTATCCGGATTATAAATGTTAACACTACTTGAAGCGATTGAAAAAGGCGATGTCGAGGGCGTTCGACGCATGCTAATTCAAGGCATAAACTTCTATGAAAATGATTACACTGCTTTGGTGTACTCTGCCCAATTGAACAAACCGGAGATTGTTAAACTATTGTTGATTGCAGGTAGTGACCCTAACGCCAGGTATGGATCCGCCTTGATATCAGCATCAAAACAAAACAATTTGACGATAGTACGCCAACTCATACTTGCAGGGGCTAATGTTAACATCCTGGATGGATGTCCTCGTCGTGTTGCAGCATTCAAGGCCACACAGACATGGAACGCATCCTAGGTCAAGTATCAACCATCACTAACACACTATTTTTGTAATAACTACAGTTGTTCTCAAATAAAGGACACCCCATTTATAATCGAACTTGCAGGTCGTTGCTCAAGATCATTGCATTCAAGCGTCAGCACTTTGTCTCTGTACGTTTATATATAGCGTTTTCTTGTCTGCTGCGCCTTTAGGGACATGAACATGGAGCCGGCCCCCCTGCAAAACCAACTACCCTTCTACGTCACCCAAGAGCAGCTCGTTGCATTCGAGCTCCGCATCATGCAACGCATGCAGCAACAGTTGAACGACATTAATGATGCGCGCACTGAGCTCATCACAGCCAACATGCACATGCAACAACAGATCAACCACGTGCGCGACGCAGTGCGGGCGCTGGAGCACAGGTGCGGTGTTGGGACATTGACCTGTGCGGCGGTTGCGCTAAATTCGAGATTTTAACCCGGGCACTTTTTGACACATGCCTGCAGGTGGGATGCCGGTGCCCAGGATGCGCCACTGGCAGAGAACAACGCGATAGCGGTACTGCGCAACTTCATCGCCTAACAACAGCACCTCCTACAGTGAAACCGATTATGATGAGTGGTTACACGGAGGAGGAAAGTGAGGTATTATTGGCTCCTGGCACTAAAATGATGGAGCAGGAGGACAACACCAAGGTCTAGGAACTGCAATAAGTGGGGGAATCAATACTTGCGCAAGCGTCACAAAGGAGGTGCATGGGCCTCGGCCATTAGGGCGCTCTATCTTGCATATGTCGATGAACAATTTGTCATGACCGTGACGATAATTCCGCCAGCTGTTGTAACAAAAGTCAATCCGAATTTGTTTTGATGGCATTTCATGTGACCGCAAATGCATTTCATGTGACCGCAAATGCATTTCATGAGGCTGCCACACAGGCAAAAATGAGAATTTCATACTTTTTTGTGTTACAAGATGACGAGTTCATGGTGTCAGAGGGCGAGCTCTATCAGGCTGGGGACGCTAAGCGTGGAACAGCTGCGCGAGCTGGCATGTGCTCTGAGGTGAAGGCCGTGGCTACGGGTGCGATTAAGGTACGAGGTCATACATCATAGGTCATAGGACTGCTTCGAAGCTTCAAAGCGCTCCGCAAAAAGCTCCTGCACGAAACACGAATTTGCGTAAGTTTTACCCTATAGTGCATCCCGGTGTCTCACATGCAGAAGCAGGGGCACAAGCCAAGCTCACCTCTCTCTGTTTGACTGATGACGGTCGAAACAAAGAACCTCGCATCTCGTTGTTCGCCCCCACCAGATGCAAGGCGGATCCGTTGAACACACGCATGTGGTTGCGAATGGCGTCCTCAATCCCAGAGTAACAACATTCACCGGTATCCATGATGCTGCCGATCGCTTTCACAAACGCATTCAGTGTTTGCGAGTTCAAGACAGCGTCATCGTTGCAAAGATGAACATGCACCGTCGAAATTGGTAGTTGTTCTTGATCCCTCTCAGTGGGTTGAGGCCCTCGGAAGGCCGCGCACCGCAAAACAACATGAAAGACAACACTGTTCCTCTGTGATGCATTGTCGCATGTGACACCTCCTCCAGTGACACCTTCGCCCCGTTGGTCAGGACGAGTTGGCCGGAGGATCCATAACCACACAAGACGATCACGAGCACCGAGTCATCGTGTGAGTGTGTCACGTGATCATCCAACAGATCCATCAGCTCTGCCTTATTCAAGTGCCCCCGCAGCGCATCGACATGAAAGTCGAGCGGGCGCAACAAGCTAACCCACGTGTTGTGGGTGACCCGGTATGTCCAACCCATCCACATTCTTGCCCAACATGGTTCCTGCTTCACGGTTGTGCACCCATAAGTCCTCTGAATGTGATCCGTAGGAACATAAGTATAATCCACATACAAAAGAAAGTGCCTTGTTGCTTTAGGATGTCGGAAGAGGCGATCGTGTTGGTTAAAGAGGCTCATGTTCATGGCGGCCAATTAATTTGAGGAAGTGATATCGGTCTCTTCATCAATTCATAAATACAGTACTGCGGGAGACGCCAAACGTCTTTGTTCAGAATTTTAGAGCCTCCTGAGTACAGAAACACCGTTTACCCCTTTATACATTCACAACGAGTACACCAGAAAACTCCTGATGATGGCCACTGTGAGTAGAGAAACATGACCAAGGGCAGGATGCAGAGCAGCAATCGAATCCCGCAGTCCTTAGTCAAGGCACGAACCACGACGCCGGTCCATGACGCGCATGCTGAATGGCAGCCGGTAAAGGTACGATTACTTTTCATTGTGAGGATGTTGGATAGTAGCGGAACATAAGAGTTTGTCAGATACTTGGGATAGTAATGCGTTGTTGGTGTGTTGCACTGTTCCACACGTGCTGTCGTAGTCTTCCAGGTTATACCGCCGTTGATAAGACCTCCGTTGATTAGAGATCAGAACATCAACTCCGCAATATTGCGTACCACTATACCTGCTTATCATCGTAATTATGGCATGGAAACAGATGCATCGCGCTTGGCTGGTCGGCCCCCGTGAACGTGCGGTGGTGTCTCACTCGGGTCAGTGTGAAGAGAGGGTCTTTTGCCAGCCGCAAACATACGACGAGCCTGCCCGAGGGATAAAAAGTTCTCGATTGTGGGCGATAACACCACATGATGCGAGGTCTCCCCAACGTGACACTAACCAATGCGATAAGGAACAGCGCACACTCCGCTAAAGCGTCCTTCTGTTGTCCCATGAGATTGCGATGGTTTTATTGTGTCTAGACTCCTTGTCCTTGTTACAATTAACAAAAGTGGGGATAGACTAGAATAGTGGGTGCTTGTCAGATTTACTTTTAAGACCGAATCGCAGAAGGAAATGTCACTAAAATATAACGGCTTAGGTATCAGATTGTACGACGAGAATAAATGAGAGGAGCATATCCGATATTTGAGATCTCATTTTCTTCTCTTTGTTGTGTTCGTTCAAAAGCTGCCCATGTTGGTTAATATGCATATTATTTTGTTGTGTTAGTTAAGTAGGGTGTTGTTAATATATGTAAGTAGACTGAAATCTGCGGGAGCTATACATCTTTTGCCATGAATAGACCGGAATTTGCTTTCTGAGCCATTTTCCAATTTGGTGATCTGCAGTGCGTGTGATTGTAGAAACGTGAATCAGGAGGGCACTGCACGGCGGAGTTGTATTGATGCCTGGACAATTATCAGAGATCCGAAGCGTGAAGAATATGTTGGCTTCCATTTGACATCGCCCTGATCGAAATGTACCCAACATTGCATCCTTCGTCCCATGGATCGCAACGCGTATGTGTAACGTAGCCGGGCCACGAGGCCATGCGGAAACAATGGCCCGTGACAACAATCGGTGCAAGAAAGGAAACAATTTTCAATATGGCAGGCGGGACAATACGAGTATCTCCGCGAAATGCAATTTTAAACTATTGTTGCGTTGACCTGACGTATGGGGGGATATGAGTGTAATGGGAAAGTACATGAGCGGAATCACATGGACTGTTGATGGATCTACGTGCGAATCCAATCGCCTACCAAGAGCTTCGCCGCCTTATCAGGAAATACACCAAGCAGGATTTTACCTTTACATGACGCATTTGCACATTGTTCAACTAAGCCCCGTGTTTCTTTTGGGCCACGGTACCGCGAGAAGAGGGCGATCGCTTAGTGCGGTTTGGTCCTTCAATGGAACACTCTCGAACATGTACCGACAAAAAGATACGATTACGGAGCTTGCAGGCGATGGAGGAGGCCGTGATATAAAAAAGAACCACTGATATTCTCGGATCATACGGCAATTTGTTGATTCAAAATTTGGGGCATGGTGGGTTCCATTCCCCTTTGTGGGGTTGCTACACCAGCATTAGGTGGTTTACACACGGCTGTCTTACAGTTTGATATTTTCACCTAATTGTTTGCGACAGCGGGCCTCTTCATTGCAGACAGAACATCCCGAATACCTACTCATCTAAAGACTTCGGTAAAGAGGCTTTTGCAGATGATAGTTTCCACCATTTCCACCTCCGCATTGTCTTGGATATCCGGCATTTCCATGTTGTACAGTTATTCTCAAATAAAGTGGGACACACCTTATAATCATCCAGACTGCAGATCGTTGCGTTTGGGCAATCTGGCGTACGCCCCAATCTGTTGAGACATCGGAAAGTCTCTATCCGGAATGACATCCGGAAATTATCAGCCGTTTTCGAGGTTCCCCCGTCAGTTTGAGCTGAAGTTGTATGTACTTTTATGTCCTACTTCATCATTTCTAAAGGACAGTACGATAGCTAAAGCAGAGGGACATTCGGTTGTTCCATGCGGCTTTTCGTTGGTATGAAGCTTGGTGTAGTGCATGATGTAAAATGAATGAAAATCGGTTGGTATCCAATGACAACTCTATACAACAACAAGTCTTACTATTCTTTATTATTAAATCTCGAAACCCAGACAGTTTTTTGTCATCCGAACAGTTTTTTTGAGCCTAGCCCAGACACTATTAGAACCTACGCGTGCTGAGCCACTCCAACTTCGAAGAAGCCAGCCACCAATTTAGAAGAACTCAAAGCGAAGCAAGATCAGATCAAGGTCCCCTGTTTCATACCACTAACCGGACATACATTAACATGACATTACAGTTAAGTCTACTTTACCCGCGCGAGGGTGTAAGGAGACTCTGTGCTTTAAACAAAAGAAAAGCCCCACCAAGCACAAACCCCATTTACATCAGGGGTGTGTCGAGGACAACACACCACTCCCCAACACGTTTTTGGTGCGGATTATTAAACCCGCTTAGAGCAGACCCATATCCTCAACCACTTACATGGCGAGGTAACTACCCAATGAGAGTCTCAGAACAAAAAAGGGATATAATTGCGGTGCCCTAAGCCGGTCCAGGGCTTCCTGTCGTGCTCTTGACTGTATGTTTCCTGATCCTATTCTCACGATGCTCAAGCGCTGATGCTGAGCTGACCCTACTGCTGATGATCCTTACCAATTTGAACCAATTACTAGTATCCTGTAATGCTGATAAAGCTGCGCAAAGCTGCGCAATCTGCGCAAGCTGCGCAGTATGCCACCGAGCTGATACAGCTGCTCAGCTGCGCATATGCGGCACGATGCTGAGACAGATGCTCAAGCTCGCAGATGCGCCCCCCACGACTGCTGATACACTTGCTCAAGCTTCGCAGTGACCAACGATGCTGATACAGCTGGGCTCAGCTGCGCACGATGCTTCTTAGAGGACTTGGTTCTCGAATAATGTGATGATATGCTGCTCTTGATGCTGCCCGGCTGATCCTCCTCCTCTGTTTCCTGCTCCGCTGCTTTCTCCTGCTCCCTGCTTCCTGCTCCTGCTCCGCCCCTGCTCCTGCTCCTGCTCCTGCTCCTGCTTCCTGCTCCTGCTCCTGCTCCTATGGAATGTGGATCAATCGTTGTGGTGTAACACTTACCATGTACGTCACCACTTAACATATGGAGGATGCCCCACAGGGCGGATGCATGGTTTTATCCCCGGCCACTCTCTACAAGCTACTGGCGGACAGTACCAAACACATGGTTCTGACGGAAATGCCGATCAACATTGGGAATGGATCTGGTACGAGTAATCTTTCAAGTTCAACCTGAAATTGCCGGACATGTTCTTATCTTAAGCTCAAATCTAATTCTCGATGTAGTCACCCGCTTGAGAATGGCTCAGACAACTTCTGTCTGGTTGGTTCAATTATCAATAATAATCAGACATTGCCGTTACACAATTGTCAAAAACCACTCTCGAAGATTGAGAACCCGAAGACCCCGCTTATATCTCAATTCATCGTGAAAGACGAAACTGGTGTTCAACGTACATTTTAGTAATTCCGTGTTTTTTTTTCCGCACCATTTACAATGCCAATTCAGAATCGACTGGCACGGATCACCATGCATTTCTGTACACTTCAGACTTCAAGACTATTTGACAGAATCTTTTGTAGATATGCCGCAACACGCAACAACGTCAACAAATACAACAACGGTCGCCCCATTAAAGTACAGGTTGATGCGGCGGGCGGCGGCACCCGTTCGCGGCAAACGCACGCCCCTTGACCCAGTATGTGCCTGACTGGGGCACGACGTACATCATGGGCACATATTTTGCATCCGGCATGCTGTCCATTAATCCCTTCATATACCAATTCATCAGTGATCCCGCCTTCTCATCGTTAATGCTCTCCATGAGCTTTTCTCTGCTCATCCACCTCTGACGCTTGGGTATGCGAAGGGCTCAATGCTTGCATTTACTCGAATGTAAGTACGTGCTCCAGCTCGTGACCTGCCAAGCGCCTTTGCGTTGTTGAGAGACGCGCCAGTCTAGGCCTGACGTCTTCGTAGTTGACCACCCGAAACAAACCGCCTTGCATTGCAATGCCTCGTCGTTGCTTATACGACGGTTAGGCCTCCGTCCAAGCGGGGTTTGCAGACTCCATATCTCTCCCGATGGTCTTATGGTCAATAAATTGGGAAATTCTTTATACAGCTATCTGGCAAGCAAAGCTGAAGCCGCGTTGGCATGTTTTAACTGCGTTCCTATTTGCTTCATGTCACACTACATTCTTGGACTACGAAGATTTCGAGCGACTGGCACGCTTATCGCAAGAGACGGACGTCCCGTATAGCGGGCGGTTGTTCGTAAAAATCATCTGTTGGTGCAATCCGTCCTCGTGTCAGTATCTTCCAGATAGCATGCTGTAAAAATTGATCGACAAGGCGTTGCAACTGCTCGACATTGTTCGTACGAATTTCACTGAAAACTCAACACCGCAACCCACTGACTATAATAACATCATTCAGTGGATGTGAGAAGAGCTGTCCCTCCACCCCAATGCCTGAGTTCGTGTTGGATGAGGGTGACGTGTAAGGTGTTTCAACAGTTGCCTCCCCCCTCCTCGTGGGTCCTTCTGGGTCTTCTCGTGCTGCGACACACCATTCCGCCGGCGTTCCTACGTGGCATTGACCTTAGTTGAGTGGTGATCGCGGCTGCATGAAGCTTCGCTGTGAACGATGTAGTCTGTGTGCGACGAGTGCGTTCTGCTCCATCTCTCCGATGCGCCAGCCCTCCGCTGTCCCTTGGACTTCGTTGGCTGACGTGTTGTGGCGTCGACTGCTCCTCGTGCACCGACTGGTACTTGTCCTCTACCATGTGTTTCAAGCGACCGTAGTAATTCACGCCTACAAGATGCGTGTTTGCCTCTTCCCGGATCGTCCGTTGTGAATGAGCATGTCCCGTGTCCGTTTCACGCAGACCCAGTTGGGTCAGCGCGGCTCCCAATGCTTCTCCTCCGAATGTGTCGGCGTTCATGCGACCTCTTTGACTGCTCCCTCGCGCCCTAGCACAGCTTCCAGTAGAGCGAGACTGTCCTACGGTTGGGGAAGCATTGGGGTGGATGATGATGTCGGGTACGATACCGTCCTCGCTCAGAACGGCATGTCCACCGCGGGTAAATCTCTCTCCTCGTCGGTTCCTTCTGTGTCTTTTCGCGTGCTGCGGCCCACAACCTTTCTCCCAAAATTTTCCGCCGGCGTTCCTGACGTGGCATTGACCTTAGTTAGTGGTGATCGCTGCGCTGCATGAAAGCTTCGCGTGTGAACGATGCGAGTCCGTGTGCGACGAGTGCGTTCTGCTCCATCTCTCCAATGAGCAGCCCTCCGCTCTGTCCCTTGGACTTCGTTGGCTGACGTGTTGTGGCGTAGACTGCTCCTCGTGCACGCGACTGGTACTTGTCCTCTACCATGTGTTTCAAGCGACCGTAGTAATTCACGCCTACAAAGATGCGTGTTTTCGCCTCTTCTCCGGATCGTCCGTTGTGCATGAGCATGTTCCCGTGTCCGTTTTCACGCAGACCCAGTTGGGTCAGCGCGGCTCCGATGTCTTCTCCTCCGAATGTGTCGGCGTTCATGCGAGCTCCTTTGACTGCTCCCTCGCGCGCTAGCACGGCTTCCAGTATATGCGAGACTGTCCTACGGTTGGGGAATGCATTGGGGTTGATGATGATGTCGGGTACGATACCGTCCTCTGCGCAGAACGGCATGTCCACGGCGGGTAGAATCATTCCCACCACCCCTTTCTGGCCGTAACGCGAGCTTAGTTTGTCTCCTAGTTCGGGGCTGCGCATCTGTCGGAGACGTACTTTGCATGCTCTAAGTTGTGGTAGTGCGTTGTCTTTTGCTGTGTTCTGATCTATGTTTTGCAAGTGGACGCCGTCTACATACGTGGGAAGGTCGGATTCTCTGGATTGTAGACGTTGAGATGCGTCCGTGAAGACGTCTTCCTTTGCTGCGGTCGATGGTACCTTGACCATTCCTACAACTGCGTCTCCTTCTCTTAGCGTTTTGTTGATCTTTGGCATTCCATGTTCGTCGAGGTTTTTGTATTCTTTTGTGGTTGTTTTGGTGGTGGTTGATAGGGCGTACCCGCGTGACACTAGCCGCTGTGGGTTCGCAAACACAATTTGTTTTTTGTTTTTTGAATGTTTGGGTCCTCTGGTTCCTCCTCTGACTCCTCGTACCGGATGGTTTCGAATAATGTGAGTGCTAGTCGGCCGCGCTGCACGGCGTCTAGATTGATGATGATGACGTCATCTTGGTTGTATCCTGTGTATGTGGCGATTGCTACTACGACGTTCTCGCCGTGCGCGAAACGTCCTCCAAAGAGTCGGTCTGCGAAGCTCGTGCTTACCAGAGGGCGTTGGGCGTGGTATAGTAGGAATGTGTTCGTATCGAACCGGTCCCTGATGGATGTCATGGTCGTGCCTAGCGCTTGTTTAAATTGCGCTAGGCATAGTGAGTTGTACGCCCCGTTGTTGTGGTTAAGTAGTGGGTAGGTGTTGCTTACCATTGAGAGTGTGCTTCCTGCGTGTATCTCTGCGTGCGTGTATCTGCCTGGGATCGGGTCTCGATTGTTGACGTCTGCCTCGTTCATTGCCACTAGACATGTAGCTACTTCTTCGACGTCTATCATTTCGATCGCTCCGCTGCGTATCAATTCGGTCCACGACGGATCGCCGTTGATTGGTACGACCTTTCCTTCCTGTACTCTTCTTAGTGGTCTGCAGCATCTTCCTGCATCTGTGCGGATTGCCACGTCGTTCCTCCACACGTCCCATGTGACGCCGAGTGTGTTCAGTCTGGTGTCTTCCGTCCTCATTTTTCGTAGTGCATCGACTAGGTCCTTGGGTGTGTCTGTGATCGCTATCCATGTGTCGTTAAAGTGCACCGCGGTTGATTGTGGGGATAGTGTGCTGTTTGATAGATGTCTCGTGTATTTGTCTATGGCGGGTCTTATGGTTTCTTGTACGACGGGTTCTGGTATGGCAAGTGATATGGTGACAAGCGTGGCTAGGTGCGTGAGGAGGCCTACGTTGGGTCCGTCTGGTGACTCTACTGGGCAGATGACTCCCCAGTGCGACGGCCTTAGACGGTGTGTGTCTGCTATCTTGACGTTCCTGTCGACGGGGTTGTTTACTCGTCTCATGTGTGAAATGTATCCTAGATATGAGACTCTGCTGAGTTCTTGGACGGGCGCGCGTGCATTGTCATCGCCGCGTCGCGATCCTTTGAGTGCTCGTACGAGGGCTTCTCGGATGATTCTTGGTTGGAATATATTTTTCAGGTTGGCTTCGTTGACGAGCGTGTGTATATCGTTTGCGACGCGCCATGGTCCGGTGAGGAACTCTTCGTTGAGCGTGCGCAGGGTTGTTGCGATTGATAGTAGGTACGCGTCTCTGAAGAGATTGGCTGTGATTGCACCTGAGCACATGAGTCTCTTGTTGGCGTAGTGATCGAGTTCCGACATGGGTTCTTTTCCTAGAGCGGCTCTTACGAGATGTCTCACGACTGCTCCTAGGGCGATTGCTTTGGCCTCGAACGTGCGTCCTACATTTGGGAAGAGGTCGTCTGTGAGGACGCTTTTGAGGTCGAGTTGGGACTTGAATCGTGTGCGTGGTATGAGGAAATCTATGGCTCCTCTCTGGCTGCTTACTCCGGACTTGTGTCCTGCGGCTATGGATGCGTGCATGAATGCGATTTCGACCTTGTTTCTCTCTTCTCCTGGATCTTCGTGGAAGATGGTTTTGAGGATGGCGCGATCGCTTTCGATGCCGAGTGCTCGGAAGAGAGTTGTGACGGGCACGGCTCCTTCGTTGATGTGGGTGACCGTGGCTGTGATTTCACCCGAAGTCATGACTCGGAAGACGCTTGTGCGTGGGAACACGTCGCGTGCGTCTGTGGAGACGCACCTGATGAATGCTTTTAGGATGAGTTTGTCGTCTTCTATTTTCTCTCCGCGTCGTGTGTAGAGTCGGTTCGGGACGCGTTCCTCTTGTGTCACGATGACCTTTTCGCGTCCGTCTATTACGAAATATCCGCCCATATCGTATGGGCATTCTCCTCGTGCTCGTAACTGGTGCGGCTTTAGCCCTCTTAGAGAGCACGCTTTGGAGTGGATCATGATGGGTATGAATCCGATGTGCACGCGTTCGAAGTCTCGTGTCTCGGCGTTGTCGTCCGGATAGACCACGTGGACGTATGCGAATATGTCCGCCCCGTACGTTTGGTTTGCTATCCGGGCTTGTGATGGTAGAGTCGGGGTTGGGTCTCCTATGTGCACGTCGTGATCGGGGCGGAGTTTTTCGTCTCCTCCTACGTACACCTTCACCGTGTGTTTGGTTTTCGTGTTGGGGTCTTCGCGCACCATTGTGATTGGGTTCATGCTGCGTACGATCGCTCTTAGACGCGTTCCTAGTAGGTCATCGAACGAGTCGATGTGATGTTGTGTAGCGAAGTGTTTCTCGCGTTCCTTGAAGAATGCGTCCATGATGGGTGCGGCTGCGGCGTCGGGAGTGTAGTGCATAGTGTATTTTTGCGTCGCGTCTACATTTTGTGTGTCTTTTTATTGTCGGGAAATTTACGAGTTCTTCTTCGGGGTATTGATTGCGCTGTTAACGACGCCGCACAACCTGGGGCCGGTGTCGCACGTGTCCATGATTGCAATCTTGAGCTTATCGTAGACGGTATAGAAGTCGCGTGTGGCCTTATCGAAATCCTCCTTCTGCTTCGTAGCTGTCTCGATGATCTGCACGAGCTTTGTGATTGCATCCTGCTCTTCTAGGGTTGAGGTCTTCTTGATGTGTTGGTTTGTGTTGATGATGTTCATGCGGTTGATGAGGTCGCCTGGGGGGATCTTTGCGAGTTCCTTCTGCACCATCTTTGGGGTCACAGCGGTTGAGAACATACCTCTGCCAGTCTGCATATTTGTCTTAGGTGGCATTTTAAGGTGTACGTTTTTTGAATATAATAATAGTAATAAAAAAAATGGGGCGGTAGATAAAATGCATCCAACGACACAGGCATCCGACCCTTGTCAAACTGATTCAAAAGAGATGATGAAAATAAAGAAGCACATTCGAATTCGGAAGAGAGTTTTTTACCTCAAGAAAGAGTTCAGGGACCAGCCAACCGCATCGTAGCGAGCGGCCAAGAAATGTGTTGGCCGCTCGCTACGATGATGCGAAAAAAATTACGCTCTACCCCATCCAATCACGGATGACGATGGATGTGCCTAAATCCAATAACAGTCGGCCATCCTCGGCAATCACGGTGCCTGTAAAGTCAATTTCCGAGGAGCAAACTCCAGTGTTGCCAAGTTCCTGCAGCTCTGCCATTGTCAGGTTGCATTTCATGCATCGGTATGGTTGTAATTCTGACATTTCTAGTAGACCACATTTCCAAATGTGTTTGCCCCTATTGCGGTTTATAAGCTCTTCTCTGAGTTTGAACTCTGGACGTTGCCTTGTCCTCCCACGCGGGTGTTGCATTCGAGGGATGATATCCATTTACACTCAACAGAATATATAAATGAAACGTCTCTGTGCGGTGGTGTCTACAACAATACGATTTTATAAAATCCATCAACACGCAGACGACACGGGCTGGATTATTGGATATCGTGGAACGTAAAAGCCTCAAAAAATATTTGTAGTGAAGCAAGGATCTGTATCTGGTTTCAGGGATATCAGAGTGTCCCAAAATTATGTGAGAACAACTGTATACATACATACAATATGGTCACTTTGCGAGCGCGAACCTCGTCCAAGGGCGTCCCTGGCATCTGGCTTTGGCTGGTAGCAATCATCATTATTCTTGTAGTGTTGGCGTCAGTGATTACCCTGATCACCAATAACTGCCGTAACGTTTCCTCACAGTACATCAGAGAGCAATTTGCAGAAGGAGATGTTCCTCCACCCACCTCCGAGCCTCCTCCACCCACCTCCGAGCCTCCTCCGCCTGCTTCCGAGCATCCTCCGCCCGCTTCCGAGCCTCCTCCGCCCGCTTCCGAGCCTCCTCCGCGCGCTTCCGAGCCCCCCCCCCACCACAGCCCAGTAACATCACCGTGACCAACAACAACACAAACAACAATGGTGGTGGTGGAGGCAGCAGCAACGGTGGTTGGGGGGGAGGAGGGAACACGCACCACACGCACACGGAGAACATACGCTACTCGTATCCAAGCGTGTACGACGACCGATACCACCTTCCGCGTTCCGCGTTGAGCTACGTTGACCCATATTCCTACTGGGGCCTCCGGAGCCTGAACAACTCATGGCTCCCTGGCGGAGGAGCCGCTTGTCCAGAGAATTCTCAACAAAGTCAACAACAACAGCAACAACAACAACAACAGCAACAGCAACAGCAACAACAACAGCAACAGCAACAGCAACAGCAACAGCAACAGCAACAGCAACAGCAACAGCAACAGCAACAGCAACAGCAACAGCAACAGCAACAGCAACAGCAACAGCAACAGCAACAGCAACAGCAACAGCAACAGCAACTTGCCATGGCCCCGCTCGTGCTAGCGATCGTGGCCATTGCGGCCTTGGTGTCTGGGACGGTCGCCTGCGGAACCGTCGTGTTTGCTCAGAACAGGTTTCCTTTCCGAAAATAAGTAGACCTTGCTTGACATCTGTTTTAACTGCCGATGCACTTCACTGCATGGTCGCCGTGTGATTCGGCATGATCCGCCGTCCGTTCCCTCGAAAAAAGAGTGTACACCTTTTTTTCATAAAAACTAGTATAAATTGTCCACCAGATCGAAGACGAACTCCACAATTTTCTTTCCAAACTTCAAAAACGATATCCGATGCGACATCTTAAGTCCCAACAATGAAACGAACGTATCTTCATTATTAATCGTTTCATCGTCAATCACGTTTCTCTTCCTCTCAATGTTCAACTTAGAGCATATGGTCAATAATTTCTGTAAGTGGGCTTCTGATTTGACATGTCGACACAACATGTAAGCATCCAGGACCCTCTCCATGTACTTTGCAACCCGGAGCACAGTGGTGTACGGAGAAACCTCTTTTTTGCAAACGTGCTTTTTACGCAAATTGGAAACAATGAACCCCGTGTTGTCCAACATCGAGTCCACGTACATGCTCTCTGTAAGGTCCTTCCTTCCTGAAACAATATGGAGAAACGCACCAACGGACCAGTAAACATCGTTCTCAAGGAGCTTCGTCATCGAGAAAATACGACCCACCTTCACTATACCGGATACAGCCCCGGTTCGCGACGTCGTAGTCGTCGTATTTTTTCAGATAAGATGTGTACAACTTCTCATTGTTATTACTGTTGTATGTCGGCTGCTTCTTAATGAAATCTCTGGCCTTCAACATGTCTTCTCTATCGCTCCATTTGCACATGATTGCCAACTTACCCATGGCAAAGAGACGTTGTTGCGGATCATTAGAAATAAGGTCAATCTCTTCCTTACTTTTCGCGCTCTTGGGGTTGTTGAGCATGCCGAAATGAGATCCGTAAATGTTGATGTCAAACATGTCGGTGAAATTACGTTTGAAGCGTTGATAATGGTAATCGTTGATTGATTTGAAAATTAATACGATGCGATCCAAATCATTATGCAGAATTTCCCCATTGAAGTTCAGATTCACGTCGATGTCAGAAGAGTAGTTGACGTTTACAGTCCCGACCTGTTTCGGGTTGCAAACATCATCCCCACACATCTGGCGGATGTAATCGATCAGACCGGTAGCATAAGCTACTCGGAAGGTGTTTAAAAGCTCCTTGCAAGATTCATTACCCCCGGCCGCAAGCATATCCCACATCAAAGGTTGCAATGATTTCTTACCGTTGCACAAGAAGTCAATACTAATATCCATTTTGTTATGTTTTATATTGGCTTTGAATGAAAAAAACCCTCCCGGTGGATCATGTCGAGTCAGTCACATGGAGACCTCCCCCCGCATTATTACATTCACGTTCTTTCTTCATGGCGAGTAATTCCCCGTGAGAAAAAAAAGCAGGACAAAGCAGTTGCATGAATAGCCCCGTGAGAAATGAGAATTACATCACTTTCAAATGTCCCTAGCTGTATGCGAAAGCATGCCCCCAAAGAGGTGGATCATCATCTATTCACGGGGTTCGACCGCCACATGTAGTAAGTACAGTACACCCCCTGCAAGTCGAGGATCACGACGTCCATGTGCTGCTGGTCGACGAAGTACTTGGTGGCCGACAGCAGCGCGTCCATGAACTTCTTAGCGAGTCGTTCCGGAGACTCTAAATTCAAAAAATCCGCTGGGAGGAAGGAACGCCCATTAACTCTCACTCACCCAGTATGGCTCATACCGCGGACGCGATGGCGTGTAGTCATCCAGCACAGTGATCAGCAGATCCTGTGCCTCATGCGCCTGTGCCCTGAACATCGGGTGCCGCACAAACCAGGCGTCCAGCGCTGTAGCTGCCATATTGGCGATGGCCGGAGTCTGCAGCAGGTCCGTGAACGCCATGTCGGCTGCCCGCAGGTGCTTGGCATACAGCCACGCAAACACACGCGTGTTGGGGCAGCAGCTGTTGTCCACCAGCTCCTCCAGTGCCACAACTACTGCATATGTAAGCTTGTCGAATGGCATGCATGAGTCGTCGATGTCGAGCGGCGGTGGTTCCGCTGCTGCAGCTGCCGCACAAGAGACCATTGCAGTCTGTTGCAGGCTTCCATACGCCGCCTCAAAGTCTGCCATGGGCTGGGTGACAGTGGTGAACAAAGTCCAATGCCGTCCGCAGACCACGACAGCTCCATCGTCCCCAATCGCCAGCTTCAGATCAAAGTCCTGAGTGAACCCAAGATCGGCTGGCAAGTCCACGTTGGGCACGGTGATGCTAAACATCGCCTCATCTCCCGCTAGGCCTCTCATCTCCTTGTGCACGGCATCAAACAAGGTTGGGTCAGGTTCGAAGAAAGACACCCCACTGCGCTTGGCTGTCGCCTTGAGCATACAGTTGTTCTCAAATAATTTTGGGACACCCTGTATAATTTGAATGATATTATCCCCTGATGAATCGTTCATTCTTCAGGCAGGCATGGTCGCATCAAAGTGCCATACAGTTGTTCTCCAATAAAGTGGGACACACCTTATAATCATCCACCACACGCCAACTTTGAGGCTTCTGCGAATTACCAATGAGCTTATATTGGAAGGGCGGACAGTCGGCGACGCAATTTGTGGGACGCCCTACTCCGGTGTGGCCGTACACTCCAGAAAGCGGTTTCATTTATATGTTCCGTCGAGTGTATCTGCTCCAACCGCAAACTGCAAAAACCTGTCGCCTCCTACTCGTCCATCTGACTCCAACCGCAAACTGCGGAAACCGGTCGCCTCATTCTCGTCCATCTGACTCCAACCGCAAACGCCTCCCCCTGCATAAGGTGTGTCCACTTTATTTGAAGAATTTGTATTGATGACTCGATTCAAGAGTTTTGACCCGCACGAACATGCGAGTAACATGCACAACATCATCATCATCAGAAAGCGATACGTAGGAAAGACTTTCCTGGTCAAGGAATTGCTGCCCCACCTGAACTGCTCGCACGCGGAGATTATCAATCCGACTGAGATGGACAAACAAGAATACGCCCCGAGCATCCCGAGCATCCCACACATCGCACATCACATAGAGTACGCTGAGGAGATCGTCGACGACTTTGTCGCAAGGCAGAAGAAGGAGTGGAAACAGTTGAAGCAACAAAAGAAAGCCAACTGCATCCTCTTTGAAAACTGCATTTACAACAATCGATGGACGAAGCACGAATCGATCAGATATTTGTTCATGAACGGGCGATTCGTTAGGGCAAAAATGGTGATGGTGATACAGTTCCCCTTAGTAGTGCCACCCTATCTCATCATGAACGTCGACTATATATTTATCTTCAGGGAGAGGATCGAGAGCACGCGGAAGCGATTGTACAAGTTATACGGCGGGATATTCCCCACGTTCGAGCTTTTTTGCGAAGCGCTCGACAAGATTAATAATGTCCCGTTTGCATGCTTGGTAATCAACAACACTTCCCACTCAGACGACAAAGTGATGATCTACATAGCGCCAGAATGGCCCGACTGGCGCGTCATGGTCCGGATGAAGAAAGCGTCACTGGACGTCATCAGGGAGGAGCTCATTCGGCGGACCTGGCATCCGAGCCGGGTGATGCAGTGTCTGGACTTTGAGGATGAAAGAGAGATCTTCGGTACACTTTCACAGAACATTTCTACATTTTCTGAGCGCTAAACCGACCAATTCCTCATACAGCTAGGGACACCTTCTATTTTGGGGATTCTGAAAAGTTGACCAATTCAAGATTTGTAACCGATTTTGTCAATACAGATACTGTCTTCAGGTGATTGACACAAAAAATTCAAGGCATCTAAAGACACTGAATTTACATGTTCAAAGTACCCTGAAAAGTCAAACTGATGGCTAACATCGTGCGCATCAATAATCCTTTGCAAACTGTAAGGAGGTACAAAGAGTGGTCGTATTCCTACAGAATCGAACATAGAAATCGTCTCCTTTGAATGATGGAACTGGATATTGCGACTGTACCCCGCTGTACATGTAACTCACTTCGTACATTCATTCTCACACACGCCACACATGCGGCTTTCGCATGCCCCCCATCCGTCCATTCATTCTCACACACGCCACAGCGGATTTCGCAGACTCCTTGTCCATCAGACAGATAGATAGACAGACAGACCGCACACACACACATGACATGGCGGCTTGCGCAGTCCATCTGCCTCCCCGGCGGCTTGTGCATACCCCCGTCCGTACATTCTCATTCATTCATTCTCACCCACGACACGGCAGCTTTTGAAGCCTCGTTGGCAATTTCATGTTGCATGGAATTGCGCTGAGCTGTGCATGCGATGATGTCGTGATGCTCCATGAGATGGCACTGACACCCGCGTTTTGTCTTGCTGACAGATTCTCCAAATGGATACCAGAAGAATGATGTTGTCATTTGTGCCCAAGTTGGACCTCTCACGACTTGCAACGCCTGGAAATCCGTTCCAGAAGTCCATCCACCGTTTTTTTGTTCTGCTTGACCCTGCTACGACTTCAGTTGCTGACATCATGCGAACAGCATATGCAAAGCTTGGTGAGCACCTGCAGCTGAGGGCTGCGTACAAGAGGGAGCCAATCTCACCATTCAAGATACTATCAATATGGGCTTTCAATGATGGACCCATAGGAGTGGCAGTCCCCTTGGCGTCTGCTGACTACTTGTTGAGTGATGCAGTCGTATCCCGCACTCATGAATCAGGCTTTGGTGCGGCCTCCCCGAGTGAAGATGGCCTTCGCTTTATGGTGTTGCCGTCTGAAATTTCTATTCGCATGTTGATGCGTATGTCGGTAGATGAACGACAAATAGCACTGGTAGCCAGTCCCCATATGGAAGGTGTTTGGAGACAGCATGTCTTCCTTGACCTTCCCAGCTCTGAGTTGTACTTTGAGGTGGACTTGTGATACCTTATAAAATTTGACAGCCTACCACACCGTTTAATTAGCGAGTCGTTCCGGAGGCTCTAAATTATGAGTAGACGTTTCAAATCATAACCAATTTGGAGGTTTGCGTTATAGTGGATGGCTTTTGGCGACTTGCTTCTCCAACAAACTTCGGGGCATCTTCTCGTGAGCTCACCAGGGTTTGGTTTTAGTAATCTCATGTTGTGTGAGACTACATACAGCTAGGGACATTTGATATTGGGACACCTTCTATTTCGGGGATTCTGAAAAGTTGACCAATTAAAGATTTGTAACCGATCTTGTCAATACAGATACTGTCTTCAGGTGATTGACACAAAAAAATTCAAGGCATCTAAAGACACTGAATTTACATGTAATGGGCGTTCCTGCCTCCCGGCCGATTTTTTAAAATTTCTAATCAGGATTTAGAGCCTCCTGAACGACTCGCTAGCTTGAGACATCAGCACCAAGGAATCACAAATCCGCTCCATACCATTTTTCGCAACCAGTCAAAATCGGCCGGGAGGCAGGAACGCCCATTATGTTCAAAGTACCCTGAAAAGTCAAATTATTGGGCACATGCAGCGATATTTTCGCTTGAGCAAACTAAAGACATTCATAATAGCGTTAAACTCTGGACTGTAAGGAGTAATTCGCAATGTCCTAGAAATTTGGATATTTAAACGTTTGCCGCGTTGACAGTACCCTCTGCGACAAGTGTCACCAATGTAAAAACCCTCCTCATCGATGCTTAACAAATCCGATGTCGGAACGGCTAAATACTCCTTACAAAAACGGTCGACAGAAGATTTGTGGTCATTCTTGTGCCGAACTGTTTTGTATGCGCGCTTGCGGGTGTAACCAAGTTTGCGTGTGTAGCGTCCACAAGTTTTTGGAGACATCTTGACAGAGGATAGAGAAGTCACACCCTCTGCAAGCTGAGACATTGTCAATAAGGGATTGGAGTCAATCAGTTGTTTTATAGCAGCCTTGATATCTTCTGTAGTGTCCCCAATCGACGGGTCTATAACTGTTGAGAAGCAGAAGATGGTGGTGAAGAACGTCAAGGTCCACAAAGTACTGCACTGTAGAGACAGTGTCAAAAGCGCATCATCCAATGTGCGCTGTGGTGCAACCTGGAACCGAGACGTGAACGCTGCCAAGAACTTTCTTCTGCTTCTGACAACGTGGATGGACGGGAGAGAGCGACCTGAGGCATTCTGTGTTCCCTCGCCTCCCCCCAAAACCACAGTTTCCATCGAGGCGAGTGTGAGCACTAAACCGACCGACCCACCTGGGTTTGTCAGCAGCTTGCCTTGTTATCCTTTGGGTCAGCTTAAATGCTGAAATACAGAGATGAAGGGCAAAAATATGTACTTGCCTTTAGCTGATCTACCCATTGGGTTCAAGGGTCACCGGTAGGGCGTCCCACAAATTGCGTCTCCGACTGTAACAACATTAGAAAGAGGACATCCGCCGCATATGTGGGATAAAACCAGGAAAGATGCAACTGCCCTTACAATTGCAGCAAAATTTAGATGACATCCTTCAGAGATAAATACAATACGTAGCCAAGTGGAAAACTGCTTACAACTACCTTCGAGCATGCCATCATACAGCTAGGGACATTTGAGAGTGGAACTCCTTGTATTTTGGGGATTCTGATTCTTTAGTCACCGCTCTGTAATTATCCGAACACTTCTACAGTGACAAGACCCAGTTGTTGTCAAGCTTCACAATGGCTTCCATCAGTAGCAAGCAGACATCTGAGTGACCTTCCTTGGCAGCCGCCCACAAGGCCCCGCTGTTGACAGAGTTAGCACGGGCCAAGTACTCGGGACCAGCCACCGCTGGATCCATCAGCAGCTTGCAGACATCTGCGTGGCCTGCCTTGGCAGCCGCACGCAAGGCCCAACTGTTGTCGGAGTTCGCACGGGCCCTGTACTCAAGTCCAGCCACCTCCGGATCCATCAGCAGCTTGCAAACATTTGCGTGACCTGCCGTGGCAGCCGCCCACAAAGCCTTGCTGTAGCTAGAGTTCGCACGGGCCCTGAACTCAATTCCAGCAACAACTGGATCCATGAGCAGCTTGCAGACATATGAGTGACCTTCCTTGGCAGCCGCCCACAAGGCCCTGCTGTTGCTAGAGTTCGCCCTGGCCCTGAACTCAATTCCAGCCACCGCTGGATCCATCAGCAGCTTGCAGACATCTGCGTGACCTGCCTTTGCGGCCAAATATAGAATCTGGCTGTCATTTTGGTCCGCCCTCACTTGTAGAGCCCCTTTAACTTGGACACTATGATCAGACACCAAGCATGCAGCTAGAAGGTCGGCGCGCCCCCATTTCGCCATCATCTCTCCAACACACTGTTGTGGCTGGATCAGCCGGGCAATGGTCAATCCTGGAAATCCGTTGCGCAGGGTTTTACAAACTAATACAATCTTGGGGTTTGAAGAGAGTATGGCAACGCGATCAAGAATGTCATGTGGAAACGTTAGAAATGCTTGCATGTGCGAATGCATTTCTATTAATGTGTCATGAAAGCGCACAGGATGATTTATAATGTGTTGTGATAAACCCTATAAACCCTTGGTTGCACTTGCCTGGCGAGCCTCCGTAGCGACTTGATTTAAAGGCGGTTTCAATGTATGGGTCCCAGCGGATTTTTTGAATTTTCAACTCAGAATAGCAATTCCGCTCCAGACCATGTTCCGCAACCAATCAAAATCAGACCAAAACTCAGACTGCGAGCCATGGATCTTATTATAATTTTTAAGTACATCACTGACACCTGAAAAGTTGGATAACGAAGGAATATTTTTTTTAGGGTGGACAGTCGGCGACTCAATTTGTGGGACACCCTACTGTTGCGACCCTTCAACCCAATTGGGTATTTGCATTGTACTCACAGACGGGAGTGTAATGAATTCTTTCAAGAGTCGGTGTCGGCACACAACATAAATCGGGTTTGTATTCACGTGTCTCCATGTTTTCTGAATAGTCGCTGCGGCTCTGTGACTTCGCACTAAACGGCACGCGTCTTGGACGGATACCAACATGTTGCGGTTGCTACTCAATAAATGCCAGTCCCATGGTTTGTCCTTGTTCTTAACTACATTGTCCCAGGTGACAACGCAACTATTGTTTGAGCTCAAATAAAACCAATCCCATGGTTTGTCAAGGTTACTCGAGACAATGTCCCAGGTGGCTACTCCGGGATTCGCACTCAATCCACGCCAATCCCATGGTTTGTCCAGGTTACTCGAGACAATGTCCCACGAGGCTACACTGGGATTCGCACTCAACCCATACCAGTCCCATGGTTTGTCCGGGTTCGTCACGACAACATCCCAGGTGGCTACACTCGCGTTGAAGCTCAATCCACACCAATCCCATGGTTTGTCCAGGTTACTCGACACTATGTCCCATGTGGCTACACTGGGGTTTGTGCTCAACCAATACCAATCCCATGGGTTGTCCAGGTTACTCGACACGATGTCCCAAGTGGCTACTCCGGGATTCGCACTCAATCCACGCCATTCCCATGTGGCTACACCGGGGTTTATGCTCAACCAATACCAATCCCATGGTTTGTCCAGGTTACTCGACACGATGTCCCAAGTGGATACTCCGGGATTCGCACTCAATCCACACCAATCCCATGGTTTGTCCAGGTTACTCGAGACAATGTCCCAGGTGGCCACACTCGCGTTTGTGCTCAACCAATACCAATCCCATGGTTTGTCCAGGTTACTCGACACGATGTCCCATGTGGCTACACTGGTGTTTGTGCTCAATCCACGCCAATCCCATGGTTTGTCCAGGTTACTCGACACGATGTCCCAAGTGGCTACTCCGGGATTCGCACTCAATCCACACCAATCCCATGGTTTGTCCACGTTACTCGAGACAATGTCCCAGGTGGCTACACTCGCGTTTGTGCTCAACCAATACCAATCCCATGGTTTGTCCGGGTTACTCGATACAATGTCCCACGTGACGACACTAGGGTTTAAGCACAATTTACCCCAATCCCACGGTTTGTCGGGGTTACTCGACACGACGTCCCATGTCAGGTATGGATTATCACTCAATTGACCCCAATCCCATTTGCATTCTCCGGATTTGACTCGATCCAGTATGTGACTGTTAATTTCGTCGCCGAGCATTATTGTTCTCACGGTTGTCCTCAAATAGAGTGGGACCATTCTTTTACACTCAAATAACTGGGCAGTGGAACATGGAGAACATGGAAACTGGATGCGGTCACATTGTATTCTTCTCAAGTACACTCGACGGAACATATAAATGAAACCGCTTTCTGGAGTGTACGGCCACACCTGTTTGTTGTAGCCCGTCAACAACACGCAGCCTTGCACCGGGAAAATGGAAGCGATCTCCTTATACCCAACAGTTCAATGCGATTGATTGCAAGGGTAGAGGAGCAGTCCCGGTCCGAGTAAGTGATGTTTTCTGGAGAGAATCGCAGTCCTCGTATCGCTTGATCGATTTGTTGATATCGACAAGAGAGGTGGCTAAGTCACCCCTCCGGTGTTTTTCTTAGATTTTTTTACGGGTGCAGTACACCCTCACAGCCGAATGGTCGCGATGAGAGACCTTTGGAGGCTTCTTCAAGAGAGTGTGACACAACAACCACTCATCACCGATACGTAGAACGCCTGATGAAGTTTTTAACACACCCAATTCAGCGACCATTATTAACGCCATTTTTCTAACGGCGATGTCGTACATTTATTTCCATCCGATATTTTCATTTTACTGTTCAGCCGACTGTAGACTTCTGTTTGAAACATTTTTTGGATTGAAATGTCTCTGATTGTACGAGAGACGTTTTGGGCTAATTACATTGTCATGTAGGGAGTGTACTGAATTCTTTCAAGAGTCGGTGTCGGCACACAACATAAATCGGGTTTGTATTCACGTGTCTCCATGTTTTCTGAATAGTCGCTGCGGCTCTGTGACTTCGCACTAAACGGTACGCGTCTTGGACGGATACCAACATGTTGCGGTTTCTACTCAATCTGCACCAGTCCCATGGTTTGTCCGGGTTACTCAAGACATTGTCCCAGGTGACCACGCAACTATTGTTTGAGCTCAAATAAAACCAATCCCATGGTTTGTCAAGGTTACTCGAGACAATGTCCCAGGTGGCTACCCCGGGGTTTACACTCAATCCATACCACTCCCATGGTTTGTCCGGGTTACTCGAGACAATGTCCCACGAGGCTACACTGGGGTTTGTGCTCAACCAATACCAATCCCATGGTTTGTCCGGGTTACTCGAGACAATGTCCCAGGTAGCTACCCCGGGGTTTACACTCAATCCACGCCAGTCCCATGGTTTGTCCGGGTTACTCGAGACAATGTCCCACGAGGCTACACTGGGGTTTGTGCTCAACCAATACCAATCCCATGGTTTGTCCGGGTTACTCGAGACAATGTCCCACGTGGCTACCCTGGGATTCGCACTCAATCCACGCCAGTTCCAGGGCTTGTCCGGGTTACTCGAGACAATGTCCCAGGTGGCTACCCAGATGTTTGTGCTCAACCAATACCAATCCCATGGTTTGTCCGGGTAACTCGAGACAATGTCCCATGTGTCTACCCCGGGGTTTACACTCTATCCACACCAATTCCACGGCTTGTCCGGGTTACTCGACACGATGTCCCACGAGGCTACACTGGGGTTTGTGCTCAATCCACACCAGTCCCATGGTTTGTCCGGGTTACTCGAGACAATGTCCCATGAGGCTACACTGGGGTTTGTGCTCAACCAATACCAATCCCAGGGTTTGTCCGGGTTACTCGAGACAATATCCCACGTAGCTACCCTGGGATTCGCACTCAATAAATGCCAGTCCCATGGGTTGTCCGGGTTACTCGACACAATGTCCCACGTGACGACATTGGGGTTTTAGCACAATTTACGCCAATCCCACGGTTTGTCTGGGTTACTCGACACGACGTCCCATGTCAGGTATGGATTATCACTCAAGTGACCCCAATCCCATTTGCATTCTCCGGATTTGACTCGATCCAGTATGTGACTCTTAATTTCGGCGTCGAGCATTATTGTGTGCAATTAAATAAAGTGGGACACACCCCTTATGATCATCCAGACTGCAGATCGTTGCTTTTGGGCAACGTTGGGGGGTGCAGCAGGTTGAAGAGGAAGATATTCCGAGTAGCCTCTTTGGTCCACCATAATGTGTACGATATTTGGTAAGCCGTAAGATATTTGGTAAACCGTTCAACCGTCTGTGTCCCCATATCTAGGCGCGTCTCGGCGAAACTCTCGCTTTCTCATGACAGACTTAAGATGATGAACCGGAAGAAACAAAAAATAACTTGTACAGTATCTAAAAAAATGAACTCACGTTGGAACAAAGACACCCGAGTGTTGGCGGAACTCAAGTTCAACGATGAGGTCAAAAAGAGTCTCAAGTACTCGTTTGTCCAGGAACGCACCGATCTACGACCCATGACGTTCACCATCGCAAAGCGGAAAACGAAGATCACGACCAAACTCATGAGTGAGTCCGGAAACGAGACGACCAACGTTGCAATGGCAGGAGACATCATCATATGCGGAAAGTACAACAAACAGTACGTCGTCACCTTCACAAAGATTTTGACCATGTACGACATCGTCGACGCACATCTCACGGTACGACACGTCACACGACAGGCGGCGCTCTACACATCCAATACAGCGCACACGTTCACTTCGCCATGAGGAGAAAGCATGACGGTCCACCCAGGAGACTGTCGTAAAGGAAGGAGAAGACGGGTTCTACAGGGTCGAAAAGAGCACATTCGAAGAGACGTACGACCATCATTCAAGTAATCATCGTTCCAATGTAAAACACTTCAAACGTCATCATCACACAGGGTGATACAAGGGAATTATGTTATATACCGGTACAGGTCTCGTCGTCTTCGCCCCCGAACGCTTCCGCATTTTGTGGAAAAAGTGAATAACGTGTTATCTTTCGGACCACACTTTGACAACCGGACGGTTCTTGAACGTGCCTGTATTCTGCATGTAATTCTCAAAGGTCAGCTTGAATGGCATAGGATGATTCAAAAAAATGTCCCCAAACACCGAATACTCACATGTCGAATACACACAGGTCGTCGACGACTCGTCGTCGTTTATGATCATTAGCATTAAGGGGATGACTCTCTCTAGGCCACTGCGCATGCTTCTAGTATTGACAGTCGCGGCGAGTTTGGTGATGCCCGAAAACCGTGTCTCTAGACTATCGAGTGCGTCTAGCGTGACGTACATAGCGGTGCCAAAGCACCCCAACCATTCCCCCCCATTATTGTACCCACGCATGATCTCCTCTTGCGTTTCCGAAGATAGAGCGCCCATCGTCTGCATAGTGGCCTCCTCGTGTCTAAAGTTGCTCGAAAAGTGCCACAGGAACCTGAAGCCGGGGGTGTGTAGGGCAATAGACTCAGGTATAGGTTGGTTCAGGAACATAGCGTCGTGAATGACCAGCGCCGTCTCGAACAAGCGCTTAGTGAACATGTAGTACAACGGAAGGATCTCACCAGCCCCCGCCTGCAAGTCCGATTCAATCACGGTAAGATGAGGTATCGTCCCTTCGATGGGGATGCATGCTGCGCGCATGTCCGGGTCCGAGTGGTCGTCTACGATGACCACCGGCATGGTCGGGTGCACCGCTCGGATGCGGTGCACGCACGTGTGCCAATACCACATGTGCACCGGTTTTTTCATGCATCGCAGAATCACGATGCCATCCACACTTCTACGAATCATCATTTACAGTAATACCGGTACAGCTTTTTAAGCATTTTGGGTCACCGGTCCGTGTTTCACTACAAATACTGTATGTTTTGAGGAGTCTGAGGAAGGTTTGTAATATTTACAACGTGTACAAGAGCAGAATTCCGCTTGAGACATACTCCCCCTTATCGTATATCTCCGACTGTATAGAAACAGAAAAAGCAAGCCACCTGAAGGATTCAGTTGCTGAATTCCTATGCCAGCTCCGCGGGCCTGCCCCCCCCACCACCAAGACTGTTTTATTGTCAAGCAGACATGGTGTTGACTGTCTCCTCTCCTACTACATCCATCAGTCCGTTTATTTACCGATGCATAAGAAACAATGCGTCATACATTATTGTTTGCTAATGCATATCTTTAAATGGATATAACTCAAGTTTTGCAACTCCCTCAATCAATCGACAAAAATCTTGCCACACAACTTATATGCATTGTTATGCAATGGATACACTCAACAGGCACCTATCCGCCAAATATTGAAATCAATTGCGAACGTCTAATCAAATGGTATCAAAACAACGAAAGCACTCCTGAACTCCGAGATAAAATCATTTCAGACTACAACGTTTTGTACGGAACCATGGCCTTTCAAAACAATGTATTATTGTTTGCTAATGCATATCTTAAAATGGATATAACTCAAGTTTTGCAACTCCCTCCATCAATCGACAAAAATCTTGCCACACAACTTATATGCATTGTTATGCAATGGATACATTCAACAGGCACCTATCCGCCAAATATTGAAATCAATTGCGAACGTCTAATCAAATGGTATCAAAACAACGAAAGCACTCCTGAACTCCGAGATAAAATCATTTCAGACTACAACGTTTTGTACAGAACCATGGCCTTTCAAAACAATGTATTATTGTTTGCTAATGCATATCTTAAAATGGGTATAACTCAAGTTTTGCAACTCCCTCCATCAATCGACAAAAATCTTGCCACACAACTTATATGCATTGTTATGCAATGGATACACTTAACAGGCACCTATCCGCCAAATATTGAAATCAATTGCGAACGGCTAATCAAATGGTATCAAAACAACGAAAGCACTCCTGAACTCCGAGATAAAATCATTTCAGACTACAACGTTTTGTATGGAACCATGGCCTTTCAAAGGTTTGCAATCAAATCATGCAATGTAGCTACAGTCGGCGGAACAGTAAAATGAAACAAATATCAGATGAAAATAAATGTACGACATCGCCGTTAGAAAATTGGCGTTAAGAATGGTTTCTGACTTGGGTGTGTTAAAAACTTCTGTGTTTACTTACGAACATCAGTCGCTCCACGCGGAAAGAAGGACGACTCGTACACGTCTGAAGAGTTCGTCGCGTTTATGAAGCATGAGGCCTCTGACAAAAAAGAACGGACGCTTGATGAATGGATCGAGTGGGCCGGCGCGCTCCGCATGAACGCCTCGAAGTGCAGAAAAGTAACAAAATGCAACGAACGTATCGTCTGCGGGTGAGGTCGGTTTCGGTCATGGTAGGTTTGAACTCATGGAGAAGATGACTAAGAATGACAAAAACGCAGTCTGCTGCGAAGACACGTGTTCCGCACGCGCATCGAAAAACGAGTGTAAACATTTCAGAACCACGCGATACAGATACACGCGAATCTATCCGTCGAACTGCGACATATACAATGCGCCGAACAAACCAGAATCCACCCCTTGTACAGACAGTTTCGGATAAGATCCGCATTATGTTTTGTGAACCATAAACCCTAATATCCATTCCAAAACCTGGCAATCAATATTCTCAATGAGGTTCTCTGCCGACTACATACCTGAAGATGTCCTGGAGATCATTCTCTACAATGCGATTAAATCGCAGGAAATTGCTGGCAATTGCTACTTCTTCAAAGAAGTGGTGCTCTTTTGCAAAACGTGGAGCTACGTCGCGCCCCGGTGTGTCCACGAGTTGGATATCTCGGAAACCGGAGTAAGCGACCTCAGAACTCTGCCCGGACTAACCGCTCTCAAGAGCCTTAACGTCTATCGCAACAGAGTGGTAGACCTGACACCGCTGTCCGGACTAACCGCTCTCAAGAACCTTAACGTCTATCGCAACAGAGTGGTAGACCTGACACCGCTGTCCGGACTAACCGCTCTCAAGAGCACTAACTTCTCTTTCAACAAAGTGGTAGACCTGACACCGCTTTCCGGACTTACCGCTCTCACGGACCTTAACGTCTCTTCCAACATAGTGGTAGACCTGACACCACTGTCCGGACTAACCGCTCTCAAGGGCCTTAACGTCTCTTTCAACGGAGTGGTAGACCTGACACCACTGTCCGGACTAACCCATCTCAAGGGCCTTAACGTCTATTTCAACAGCGTGGTAGACCTGACACCGCTTTCCAGACTTACCGCTCTCAAGAGCCTTAACGTCTCTTCCAACATAGTGGTAGACCTGACACCGTTGTCCGGACTAACCGCTATCACGGATATTCAATTCTCTTTCAACAGAGTGGTAGACCTGACACCGTTGTCCGGACTAACCGCTATCACGGATATTCAATTCTATGGCAACAGAGTAGTGGACCTGACACCGCTGTCCGGACTTACCGCTCTCACAGATATTCAATTCTCTGGCAACAGCGTGGTAGACCTGACACCGCTGTCCGGACTAACCGATATCAAGGGCCTTAACGTCTCTGGCAACAGCGCGGTAGACCTGTCACCGCTGTCCGGACTAACCGCTCTGACGGGCCTTGACGTCTCTTCCAACAGAGTGGTAGACCTGACACCGCTGTCCGGACTAACCGCTCTCAAGAGCCTTAACGTTTCTCGCACCAGAGTGGTAGACCTGACACCGCTGTCAGGACTAACCGCTCTCAAGAGCCTTAACGTCTCTTCCAACATAGTGGTAGACCTGACACCGCTGTCCGGACTAACCGCTATCAATAGCCTTAAAGTCTATTTCAACATACAGTAGTGGTACACTCGGACAAGGGAATTATGTTACATAATATCCCGAGTCCCTCAATTCTCTTGTATGTGTTTATCTACTACACTACGTTCGACACTGCGTTATCTAAAGAAACTGTCAGCTTGTAATCAATTTCCAGTTTGCAATATTTCTTTGGCCTCGCAAGAATTTTAACGCCAATTTTATAACAGCGATGTTGTACATTTATTTCCATCTGATACATGTTTCATTTTACTGTTCTGCCGACTGTAGAATGCGTCGCTCTGTTCATCATTGCGACGAGATATGGTGCGTCCAATTTTGACTTTTCTACCAATATTTGTTCCGTAGCATCCAATTCGTTGTACATCGCTTCCCACGCCTCCTGGTTGGTGTTCGAGAACGCGGGCGGTCCTTCGTCGTTCGACCGCGGATGCATGAGGGCTGTGACGGAGTGGGCGCAGTACTCTGCGTGAGGGCTCTTCGCGAAGTCCTGTAGCGCACCTAACGCGGTGGCGGATGCATTGCGTGTCTTCAGGAATGAAATACCCGCCTGGGACGCGATGTAGGTGGTGTACGCCTTGGGTAATGGGGCGTGCGCTCCCTGCTTGCGGACGGCGTCGAGCGCGGCGTTCCAGTGGGGCGAGAGGGTGGCGGTGTGCGTGGCGAAGAAGGCTTGGGTGTCTGGGTCAGAGTCGGCGTTATCATGCCATATTTTTTCGACCTGCGAGACGGCGGCTGCGCCCAAGAGCACGACGAGGTGAAGCACATGATATATTTGGTGCGTGGGCATGTTGTCGATCTCGCGGAACTCGATGCCGACGAGTTCCTTCCCCCACCGCCTCGCGTCAATAGGCGCGTTCCGCGACACCTTGACCTTCGGCGTCCCCTCTCCATACACGAACCGGAGTTCCAGTGTGTCGCGGACGCGGAGCCAGAGGGGCACCCAGCCCTTCTTCAGGGACATGTCTAAAGAGTCGCAGAGCCTACTGCGGATGTCGGCCCCCGTCCCTGCCTCTGGACTCTTATGTAATGGGATATTCCAAGTGTAATTACACTCGACGGAATACTAAAATGAAACTGCTTTCTGGAGTGTACGGTACACCTTATGGTGTAACCTTATGGTGTAGCAACCCACGGGGCAGTGGAACACCATCATGTTTTTTTGTAGCCCATCAACAACACGCATCCCTGCAAAATGGAAGCGGTCTCCCTTGACCCAACAGTTCCATGCAGTGCAGCCTTGCGATTGTGAGAGCAGAGGAGCGGTCCCGGTCCGAGTAAGTGCTGATTTCTGGAGAGAATCGCAGTCCTCGTACCTCAGGGTACCGCTTGATCGAGTTGTTGTCGACAAGAGAGGGGGCTAAGCCACCCCTCCTGTGTTTTTCTTGGATTTTTTTACGTGTGCAGTACACCCTCACCGCCAACTGGTCGCGATAAGAGACCTTTGGAGTCTCCTTCAATGGGGTGTGACCCAACAACTCGTAACCTAGACGAATCTGCCCTTCCGTGGTTATTTGGACACTTGGAATTTTGTAAACACATTCCTTCTTGGCACCGGTTTCCCAAGACATGAGAGTCGTCTTGAACTCATCTGTCACATGAACCTCCTCTTTGAAGAGGCGCTTGCAGGAAGCGAACATAGATCCCGTAGGCACAGCTACCTCTCCTGGTCCGGTAGCCTTCAGCTTCGTGATTGCAGAACCATATGCTACGCGAACCCTCAGGTCAGGATGATCCAACTTCATGTTGCGCTTGATCCCTGCCCAAAATGAGTCCATAGCCTTGCGCTTGCCAATGTACCTCTGAAAGTTGTCTCGGGATTCTCTGCGACGGAGTGCCATCCTCCACCACTCGTCGGAAAACGTAGCGTAATTTTTCAAGTAAGCCGAGATATCATCCTTCCTGGATGTACTCAACGCTGCTCCATTTTCACGAAGAGACTCCCATCTAGGAATCATGTCTAAGAAACGTTTTTCTTGCTGTTTTTTCTGTTTCTTGATACCAGACTTGTGGTAAAAAGCTCCGCGTGTAAGCTTCCATGTCTTGCTTTTGTCGTCTGCCAGATACGTGACTGTAGCGATGTTGCTCCTACCAGGATCCACACCCAGAACGACGATACCCATATCGGGCAATGTCGTTTTGAGTTTATGGTCATACTGTTCTGAGACGCTCATACCTTCATCGTCACGAGACCTCTTACTTGTCTTCTTCATATCGGATACACGAACCTGTACTGTCTTGCTGTACTGCATGCTCAATGAGACTCCGTCAGTACAGATGGTACAATCGAACACCCACCCCGTCTTGACAGGTGGTTTCTTGAAGAAGGAACCTGCGACTGTTTTTCGGGCGTTCACGAGCGTGTCATACCTACCCTTTGCATGTCTGTACTCGTTAGGTGCCTTGATATCCTTAACGTCAGCATCGTAGTTCTGTTGGGCCAACTTGTATGCCTCCCATTCACCAGGACCACATGATTTTTTCTTCTTAAATGCAGGCTTCAGAGGCAACATGAAGCGGTCGGGATCCTTTACATTTTTCCACTCTGAAAGCTCGACGATGTTAGGGTCTTTGGGGAACACGTGCCTGAACAGGTTCACGAGGGTCTTCATGTCAAGGCGGACATGCGCCCGTTGGACATTAAAGATGGGCATCAACCGGATACAACGTGCACCAATAGCCTCCAACCGTGTCTGCATCCAATAATTGAACCGGACCATGGTCGGGAAGTCCATGTCTTTGCCATAGTCATCATAAAGTCGACTTCCATCTGGAACTTTTAGCCTGACTCGAACTTCACGGACATACTCCTGAACAGACTCTGGCCAAGATTCCATCTCCTGTATTTCTTGTTGGATAACCCTCATCACATCGTACACACGGATGGTCTTCGGAGCTCCCAGTGCATTCAAAGTAGCCTTAGTGAGGCGGGTCAGACGAGGTACCAAAAAAACCCATGCGTTGTTCGACACGACAGTGCTCAATGTGTGACCGGCATAGTTCAAAACCTGGTCGAAATAGATAGGGTAGGAGTTGATGTAGTCAGGGTCATCGCTACCAAGCACCTTTCCGATTACGTCTTTAACGGATTCGTATGATATTCTATTCTCTTCATCTGGAAAGACGCCGTCAACTCCGATCCTTAGCCAATCCTTCCAGTAGGTATCCTTCATATCGTACATATTAGGAATCGGCAGGTCGCCCTCCATGAGCCTCGTGACATGGAAGGTCAGCACCAGACTGGAACGCCGCAACATGCGGCTCGCCACATTGACGAGCTGATCCACATGCCCCCTGAACTTACCAAATTCTTCATCGTCAAGACTCATTGCCTTCTTCAGGGCGCATTTCACGACGCACATCTTTTCCACCGTCTTGTACTCTGGAGGGGGTCTGGCGATGAGATCATTGTCTTCGCATAAACGGACAATATCGTCCTTCTTGTCCTTTGAGGAGTATGCTACTTCGGCCAATTTTAGTAGCTCCTTCAATTTCGCGACTGTCGGAGGTTTCGTTGCCATCTTACATAATTTGTACATCACAGAACTCTTTATACAAACATCACATACGTGTTCCATACGTGGTCAAAACAAACCATAATGATTTGATCAGTGAGGTTGCTGAATGCTAAGGAAATCATATCAGACACGTGCGTCTTTGTATCGTTTGGTATATAGTTCAATCGACGAAAGTCCTTCTTCACCTTAGCGAAGCACAGCTCAATAGCATTGAATTCTGGACTGTAAGGAGGAGTGTAACAAATATTTATGGGGCTTCTGGGGACCAAGTTCTTATGGATACTGGCGTTGTCCATTATTACTACTGAATTATTGCACAAACTCAATGAGTCAATAAATGCAGCGAAGTCCGTCTTCTTCACAGATCCTTTCTTCACAACGAACTCCTTCCTACCATCTGAAAAAACTGCTATCAACAAACTATGGTGTACCCACCCACCAGTAGTTTTAACGATAACAGGTTTTCCTACAGGGGAATACCCATAATGTGGCTTGAGACGCTCACTAAACCCACATTCGTCAACTGATACTAAAATTTTCTGATATATGTTTCATTTTACTATTCCGCCGACTGTAGGTAATTTCGAGAGTGTCCATTGAAGGACCAGCCTCACTTAAGCGATCGCCTCTTCCCCAGTACCATTTTACTGTTCCGCCGACTGTATCGATCTCTTTGATGTGCTGTCCAAGTGCGTCAAAGCAGTTAGGTCTGACAGAGGTGTCAGGTTGTCCACGTATGTGGACGATATGTTCAGGTGCGTCAACGAAGTGAGGCGGGACAGCGGTGATATGTCTTCCACGGTGGTGTGCGATATGTCCAGGTGCGTCAACGAAGTGAGGCGGGACAGCGGTGATATGTCTTCGAGCTTATAAGCGATGTGTGAAATGTCGAGGTGAACCAACGAAGTGAGGCCGGACAGCGGTGATATGTCGTTGTTCAATGAGTTGTGCAATAGGTTAAGGTGAACCAACGAAGTGAGGCCGGACAGAGGTGATAGGTAGGCACAGCATTTGCTCGACATGTCCAGGTGAATCAACGAAGTTAGACAGGACAAGGGTGATATATCGTCCACGGAGCTGTGCGATATGTCCAAGTGAACCAACGAAGTTAGACAGTACAACGGTGATTATCGTCCACGTCGGTGCTCGATATGTCCAAGTGAACCAACGAAGTTAGACCGGACAGAGGTGTCAGGTCTTGGAGATCTTCGATTTCCGAAATGTCCAAGTGCGTCAACGCAGATAGGTCTGACAGAGGTGTCAGGTTGACCGCTAAGGTGTACGACATGTTGAGATGAACCAACGAATTGAGGAAGGACAGAGAAGATATGTTGCGCACGCCGGTGTGATGGATGTCCAGGTGAACCAACGAAGTTAGACAGGACAACGGTGATATATTGCGCACGTCGGTGTAATTGATGTCCAGGTGGACCAACGAAGTTCGACAGGACAACGGTGATATATAGACCACGTCGGTGTAATTCATGTCCAGGTGAACCAACGAAGTTAGAACGGACAGAGGTGTCAGGTCTTCGATCTCTTCGATTTCCGAAATGCCCAAGTGCGTCAACGCAGATAGGTCTGACAGAGGTGTCAGATTGTTCACGTCGGTACACGAGATGTTAAGGTTCGTAAAACCAGTTGTTAGGTCGGAAAGAGGTGCGAGGTATATATGTGGGGATATTTTCAACTCTTGGAGACTGCAAAGGCGTGCGACGGAGTCCAAACTTTCGTAATGGCTTATGTGGATCCCTGTGAAACACCGGGGTGCGACGCATCTCCACTGTTTGCAAACGAGAACCACTTGTTTGAGGTGGAAGTCGTTAGAAATCGCATTGGAGAAAATGATCTCCAGGACATCTTCAGGGATGTCGGCGAAGGAACTCATATTAAATTGATTCGTTTTTTTTTTCTATTTTCAGCTACTGGATATAAATTGCGATCAAATACTGTGAAGTGTGCTGGCACTGAACAATATTGCAACAGTTGTGTTTACACATCAATACAATATTGCAACAGTTGTGTTTACACATCAATACAATATTGCAACAGTTGTGTTTACACATCAATACAATATTCCGCCACCGCATCGTGTGTAATGAATGGACAGACGGATGGATTCGACAGTTTTCTGCCGTTTACTGTAGGTTTCTGCAACTGAATCCCTCTTCCCACTCAACGGGACATTCGAGACTACTTTACCGTTTTTCCGTCATTTTCAGATAAATCAACGAAGTGAGCCCGGAAAGCGGTGATATGTCGGCCATGTGGAGGTGCGAAATGTCTAGGTGAACCAAAGCAGTGAGGCCGGACAGCGGTGATAAGTCTTCGATCCTGTCTTCGATGTTCGGAATGTAGAGGTGAAGCAACGAAGTGAGTCTTGACAGCGGTGATATGTTGTCCACACGTGTGTACGACATGTTAAGGTGCGTCAATAAAGTGAGTCCGGACAGAGGTGATATGGTGTCCACAAGCGTGTTATCCATATCCAGGTGAATCAACGAAGTGAGTCCGGACAGCGGTGATAGGTCGGCAACGTAGATGTGCGCCATGTTCAGGTGCGTCAACGAAGTGAGGGCGGATAGTGGTGATATGTCTTCCACTTCGTTGAACGACATATCCAGGTGAAGCAACGAAGTGAGTCCGGACAGAGGTGATAGGTATTCGCCAGCGGAGGTGTACGACATGTTCAGGTGAACCAACGAGGTAAGGCCGGAAAGCGGTGATATGTATTCCACACGTGTGTAAGGGATGTTAAGGCGAATCAACGAAGTGAGGCCGGACAGTGGTGATATGTCAAACACGTATGTGTGCTCCATGTTCAGGTGCGTCAACGAAGTGAGTCCGGACAGAGGTGATATGTCTTCCACTTCGTTGTACGCCATGTCCAGGTTAAGCAACGAAGTGAGTCCGGACAGAGGTGATAGGTCTTCGCCTGCTGAGGTGTACGACATATCCAGATAAACCAACGCAGTGAGTCCGGACAGCGGTGATATGTCGAACACGTCTGTGTGCGAAATGTCTAGGTGAACCAACGCAGTGAGGCCGGACAACGGCGATAGGTCTTCGCCCGCTGAGGTGTACGACATATCCAGATAAACCAACGCAGTGAGTCCGGACAGCGGTGATATGTCAAACACGTCTGTGTGCAAAATGTCTAGGTGAACCAACGCAGTGAGGCCGGACAACGGTGATAGGTCTTCGATATTGTCTTCGATCTCCGACATTTTTTGTAGGGTACGTCTTTCCCCCGATTGATACCGATTTTCAACTCTTCGAGCCTGCAAATGCGTGAGACATAGTCCAAACTTTTATAATGTCTCAGGTGGATCCTTGTGACACACCGGGGTGCGACGCATCTCCACTGTTTGCTAACGAGAGCCACTTGTTTGAGGTGGCATTCGTTCGAAATCGCATTGGATAGAATGATCTCCAATACATCTTCATTGATTTCGTCAAAAGAACTCATTCGTTTGTGTTACTGAAGAATGAATGGTTGTTTACACATCATTCGATGACGAGTGGACGAGAAGTCGCCGCCCGCTACAGTCGGCTGAACAGTAAATGTACGACATCGCCGTTAGAAAATTGGCGTTAAGAATGGCCGAGGTTTCTGACAGTGTTCCTCCGTTTGCGTGTGTACGTGTACAGTCGGAGATATAATTTTTTGTGTCAATCACCTGAAGACAGTATCTGTATTGACAAGATCGGTTACAAATCTTGAATTGGTCAACTTTTCAGAATCCCCAAAATATAAGGTGTCCCAATATCAAATGTCCCTAGCTGTATGATGACTTGACAGGTTTCTGCAACTTAGTCCCTCTGCCCCGCTCTGCGGGCCCCCCGACCTCTCGCTTGTGCGTGTGAGAATGTTCCGCATGAGGCTTCGACACTCGTTATAATATAATGTATGATGAGCTTGTTCGTCCAGTAAAGAAAACATACAGGAAAGTGTGTGAGTGATTTTACATACAGGAAAGTGTGTGAGTGATTTTTTCATCCATCATTCAGGGAGGCAGGCAGGAGTTGTTGTTGTACATGTGCAAGGAGATGTATGAGAACTTGCGGGGCATCGAGGGATTCACTACAGTGCGGTGCCCATGGAGGGTTATTATTTCAGGGGCAATTCATGTGACGAATCAGACAGGCCAGTTGCTGGAAATCCAGTTGTCACCCCTGAACAATCAACGCGTGCTGGCAAGGCGGAGAATAGATGCAAACTTCAATGTATCTGTTGGAGGTGCAGGAGTCAGGGGCGGAGATGAAATGTCATATGATGAAGCAACTAACGCAGAAAAGGTGCACCGGTCTGCCCTTGGCCATGGGATGACCGCGCACCTAGAGTCTCATTCAACCAAGGCCTACTTGACAGTAATTGCATATTTGCCTTCTTCAGGATCTCAACCACATAGTGGCCGCACATTCAATCTTGTGGAGAATGCCATGGTTTCTCGCAGGCGCGAGTATGTCTTTGAACTGAAGCACTACAATGTAGCGTTGGCCCATCACGATAAGCAGGTATATATACAGTCAACGAAATACTAAAATGAAACCGCTTCGTGTACGGCACACCTTACGGTGTAACCTAATGGTGTAGCAACCCACGGGGCAGTGGAACACCAATACGATTTTGAATCAACAAATTGCAGGATGTTAACGAGAATATCGTGGTTCCTTTTTAGATCACGGCTCTCAATCCTGCAGACTCCGTATCGTTCTTTTGTCGGTACTTTCGATAGTGTACATTGAAGGACCAGCCGCACTTAAGCGATCGCCTCTTCCCAGGTACCGTGGCCCAAAAGAACACGGGGTCTTTGTTGATGTGCAATGCGTCATGTAAGGAGGTTCACGAAACCGCATCCTCCTTGCGTGCCACCGCATCCTCCTTGCGTGCAGACGCATAACGAAGTGAGGCCTGACAGCTGTGATATGTCGTCCACAAGTGTGTTCGAAATGTCGAGGTGAAGCAACGCAGTTAGTCCGGACAGTGGTGATATGTCGTCCACACGTGTGGATGACGACATGTTCAGGTGAACCAACGAAGCGAGGCCGGACAGCGGTGATAGGTCGGTCACGTAGGTGTACGATATGTCCAGGTGAACCAACGAAGTGAGTCCGGACAGCTGTGATATGCCGTCCACCATGTGGGTGTATTCCATGTTCAGGTGAATCAATGAAGTGAGGCCGGACAGCGGTGATATGCCGCCCACGTCGTTGTACGATATATCCAGATGAACCAACGAATTGAGGCAGGACAGTGGTGATATGTCGTCCACTCGTGTGGACGACATGTTCAGGTGAACCAACGAAGTGAGTCCGGACAGCGGTGATATATCGTCCACCATGTGGGTGTACTCCATGTTCAGGTGAATCAATGAAGTGAGGCCGGACAGCGGTGATACGTCGCCCACGTTGTTGTACGATATATCTAGATGAACCAACGAAGTGAGGCAGGACAGTAGTGATATGTCGTCCACACGTGTGGACGATATGTTCAGGTGAACCAACGAAGTGAGGCCTGACAGCTGTGATATGTCGTCCACCATGTGGGTGTACTCCATGTTCAGGTGAATCAATGAAGTGAGGCAGGACAGTGGTGATATGTCGTCCACACGTGTGGACGACATGTTCAGGTGAACCAATGAAGTGAGGCCGGACAGCAGTGATATGTCGGTCACGTAGGTGTACGAAATTTCGAGGTGAAGCAACGCAGTGAGTCCGGACAGTGGTGATATGTCGTCCACACGTGTGGACGACATGTTCAGGTGAACCAACGAAGCGAGGCCGGACAGAGGTGATATGTCGGTCACGTAGGTGTACGATATGTCCAGGTGAACCAACGAAGTGAGTCCGTACAGAGGTGATATGTCGAGCACGTCTTCGATTTCCGACCTTTTTCGTAGGGTACGTCTTTCCCCCGATTGATACAGATTTTCAACTCTTGGAGCCTGCAAATGCGTGAGACGTAGTCCAAACTTTTATAAAGTCTTATGTGGATCCTTGTGACACACCGGAGTGCGACGCATCTCCACTGTTTGCAAACGAGAACCACTTGTTTGAGGTGGCATTCGTTCGAAATCGCATTGGATAGAATGATCTCCAATACATCTCCATTGATTTCGTCAAAGGAACTCATGGAAAATTAAATTGAATCGTTTCTGTCACTGAAGAATGAATGGTTGTTTACACTTCATTCGATGACGAGTGGACGAGAAGTCGCCGTGACCCTTTCAATTATTAAAGGGTTGCAACAGTTGTTCCATGATAAAAAAAAATTGACGCATTTTGAAAACACAACAACAACAACAACAACTTATAAACCCAAATATCTCCTCTCTCCCCCTCGTTTCCCCAAATATTTTTGTCATGTCTACCATGTCTGCCCAGATCACTGCGTTTGTCGATACAACAAATATCTTCGACGTCGTCCAGAAGAAGGACCGAAAGAAGATATCCCAAAACGTCACCGTCCCTCATTTGAAGGGCATTTGCAACGTTATCATTTCCTTGACCAGCGTGCCTAAGTGCCTCGCCGACTCTGTCGGCACAATGAAGATTGCGCACAGAAAGTTTATCCAAGATTCCCCGAAAGGGGAGAAGGGGCCTCTCCATGCCATGTTGCTACCAGTTGCAGTCGCTACTGCGGCTGCCCAAGATGCTGCTGCTTCTACTTCACCCTGCTGCTTATACTTAATCGATGCCATTGCTGTCGCCCTCCCAGAGGACGACGAATCCACCGAGGACGTTGGCACGGGGTCCGGCGGTAGCGGTAAGCGCCCCCGCGCCACGGTTTCACCCTCTGGGGCTCCGGCTGCTACTGCTTCTACTGCTTCTACTGCTTCTACTACTTTTCCTGCTCCTGCCCTCTCTAGTGGTACCGCCACGTCTGCTGGCGCGTTCTCCACGGGCTCCCCCTCCTCCTCCTTGGCCTCCGGGCGGGTTGGACGCGGGGCCCCGCTGAAGAACGACCTGCAGGTTGGTGCCAATATAGGTGCATTTACCATAGTGGGGTATTCCCCCACCCTGGGCTGCACTGCTGTCACCACTAAAGGCAACCCTTGCAGCCGCCGTCAGGTTACCGTTTGCACCCCTGGTGAATCCCCCTTCACCCTGGGCACGTGCGCGCACCTCGCGTGCATGAAACAGACTCCCTCACAGCGTGAGGCGTACCTCGCCACCAAGCGAGCTACGCTCGACGAGCTTGAAATTGAGCTTCGCTCCATGTCCCTCGTCTTCCAGCCGCTTTAGTTATATAGTCTATAGTTATATACTCAGTTAGTAAAACCTCTATTTTTTTCTTCCCGAGTGACCGTGACAACGATGGGACCGTTTTTGTTCTTCCCGTTGAATTTAAGCTACCCGTATATCCTTGAACCTATGAATTTCTTATTACACATCCGGGGTCGGGGGGACCAGTAGTAAGAAAGACAATGAATCCCCAAAATACAAGATGTTAAAAGTAGTAGTATTTCACCGGCGCCGTAAAGCTCCCACTTATTCTACAGCGTAACCATATATTACTCCTTGCAGGATGACAATCGCCATGATTACCAGATTGTTTGAGTATGATGATTCGTACGAATTCTTTGGTGTTCACAACAAGTGCTCAAGGGACGGTTTCGAATTCCACGAGGTGTGGGTGCCCGGATTGTCATCCGTCATTGGTGGTGAGGAGACAGTGGATGAAGCGATTGCAGAAGCTGCAGTGATGCTGACAATCATTCTTACGGGGATGCAATCCCATGGAAAGGTCATACCGGGACCGCTGAGCCAGGAATCGGTGAAACAACGTGGTTTGATGGATGAGAAAGTTCTGATGGACTGATTCGTTTCTAAGTTCTGTGATGTTGTGACGGTCAAGTCGGTGCCACCGGGTTGTGTGCCACAGTTGTCAGAGCAGGAACTGGCAAATCTTGAGGATGAGGCCAGGGAAATCTGGGCCACTCTGTCGACTGAACGATAGGAGTGTGATACTGGTGCTTTGGAGCTTGTAGTCAATTTAAAATGTTTTCCAAAAAGACAAATATGTCGATGTGGCACAATTTTTCTCAAATAAAGTGGGACACATATATAACTATAAGAGCATATACCCATTAAATATTTTAAGTTGCTTGTGTCAACGAGTCGGGTACATGGCCCTTCGTCATCATATCAACATTGTCTTTGATAACTGCATCCAGTGTGACGTAATCTTCTGGACATCTATCTTGAAAAAAAACAGATCCAAATATTTTTCTGTAATATGCATATAAAGGGAACTCTTCCAATCTCTCGAAATCGAAAGCTAGCTTCCAATTTGGTAAAACATTCACAACGCTGTGAATCCATCCTGGAGCCACATGAACTACCTGTCCATGGCTTTGGGAAACAATTCGGACCAAGTTGGGAACTTGGCGATGTAATTGAAACATTTCATCCGCTGACAACAAGGGGAAGTCAGTTTTTAGTCTAATAGCTTCCTCAAACTTGTCTCTGACGACCTCCACACAATTGCTAGACTGCACAAAAGCAATAAATTCTTCAAATCCCCAAGGGGGGATAAAAAGCCAAAATGCTAATGGACCAGTCACACCTGGGGTCAATGAGAAAGCAACATTAAGTTCCCGGGTAATATCCCAATGTAAACCAGTTCCATCTCCTCCTTGTGTTGACAGAAACAACATCGTTTTCATACGTATGTTCTGGTCAGGGCGGATATTTACTGCACCAGCGTCCATAAATAGAGCCTTCGCTATACTATCTAGCTCATTGTTGTGCAATAAATCCAATGTGGTTTGGAAGTATACACGTGTGATGAAATACTCAGTATTTTTGACATTCAATTTAGTGACATGAGGGATATTATTTCTTATTTTCTCGGAAAGCATGTTATACTTCTCTTCTGAATCGAAGGAGTCCTGAATGATTCTGAACAGCTCGGATGCTGTGGGTAATACCTCCCACGATGTGGAGACAATAGTGGGAGTGTATCTGTGCATATCAATCGTAATTGCCGCATGAGAAACTAACTCCAACACCTTCCTAGCTACAGCAGAGATGTCCTTATTCAAAAATATAGTCATGTCATGTGAAAAATATAGTCAGGTAAATATACTTGGAACGATACGAAGTGCTCAGTGACTCCCAATAGGGATTCAGACAGAAAAGAAGCACACATAGACAGCTCACCCACCTCATACATGACATCGAGGATGCGGCCCACTCAAGAAGACCTGTTTGCTGCCTACTTTGACTTCTCATCTGCCTGTAATACGGTGGACCATGACAAGCTGCTCCAAACTATGTATGACCTTGGAATCACCGTGGATGTCATTGAAACAGTGAAAGGAATTTACAACGGGGCTAATACCCACATGTAACTCAACAACACTCAAGGCAAACCAATTCAAATCACAAGAGGCACCATCCAAGCATCAGCCAATCAAGCATGCACACACAAAACAACTGGCTACACATACATGGTCGCACAGCCATGTGCTAGTACATACACACACATCTGGCAAACACAAGTACATACACACATCTGGCAAACACAAGTACATACACACACATCAGGCAAACATGAACACACTCAGCCAATCAAGCATTAGCACAGAAACAATTTGCTATCCATGTACTGCCGCACAGCAATGTGCTAGTACATATATACACATCTGGCTATCCATGCACTACAAGACAACCCCATGCAAACACAAACACACTCAAATACACGGATATGCAAGCACAATACAAATTAATAATCATGCACTTCCACACAGCACTGTGCACACACATACACACACATCTGGCTACTAATAAATCATTGTTCTCATTTCAAATTACTCACCAAGATTGGATGTGTCTTCTTTAAAAGCATCAGCCCCCCCCCCTTCCTTCAACTACCAAGGCTGATCCGAACAATGAAGGACTACGCATTGACTCGGTGGCTGCAGCCTTTAGCTTTGCAGCTTTCCTCACACCTCGAGAATTGTTCGAGGGTCCCTTAGTATTCTGGGCTACCTGGGTTGACTTGGGCATGTTTCCTGTGTTACGAAACAATGGAGCATAAAATCAGTCAGGCAGTCAGGCAGGCAGGCAGTGCAGCAACAGCATTTGACTATCCTGTAACATAGATCCTACAAGCTCAACTCGATCTAGCATCCTGTAAGTTATTGAACATTCGCGACAGTGCACGCAGGCAGTGCAGCAGCAGCATCTAACAACTATCTTGTAAGCTATATCCGACCATCTCAACTCGATCTAGCATCCTGTCAGTTATCGAACAGTCGCGACAGTGCAGGAAGGCATTGCAGCAGCAGCAGCAGCATCTAACAACTATCCTGTAAGCTATATCCGACCAGCTCAACTCGATCTAGCATCCTGTCAGTTATCGAACAGTCGCGACAGTGCAGGCAAGCATTGCAGCAGCAGCATCTAACAACTATCCTGTAAGCTATATCCGACCAGCTCAACTCGATCTAGCATCCTGTCAGTTACCGAACAGTCGCGACAGTGCAGGCAAGCATTGCAGCAGCAGCATCTAACAACTATCCTGTAAGCTATTTCCGACCAGCTCAACTCGATCTAGCATTCTGTAAGTTATCGAACAGTCGCGCCAGTGCAGGCAGGCAGGCAGTGCAGCAGCAGCATCTAACAACTATCCTGTAAGCTAGATCCGACCAACTTCACCTGGTTGATTGAACAAACGCGATTGAGCGAGCGAGCAAGCACTTCCTGAGCAATGCGAGCAAGCACTTCCTGCGCGATGCGAGCGAGCGAGCAAGCACTTCCTGAGCAATGCAATTCGGCAATGCAATTCAAATTAGCGAACAGGCGATGCAACTCGTCGCGAAATCATGGAAGCTATTCCAAAGACACCTCACCTTGGGCTTCCGAATTTCCAGGAATTGAGTGGTAACCAGCGAAAGATGTGGTGCTTCCTCGCTGGACCGAGCATATGAACCTACCAAACCCTTATCATGTTTCAGCTGAAGATCGCGACGTTTGCGGTCAGCCAGCATTCCGACGAACACGTCATTCATCCTTTTCGTCCTTTTCGTCCTTTTCGTCCCTTTCGTCCTTCGTCCTTCGTCCTTTTCGTCCTTCGTCCTTCGTCTACTTCTAATACTACATCTAGATGGAAACTACATTTCTACTCCTTTTCTTCTAGGACTCCTGCATCGAGATGGAAACTACTATGCAGGTGGTGAGTGAGTGTGCGTGCGCGCGTGTTTTCCCAGCTACTGACGAAACCCTGTGGTGTTTTCACTGATACTGTCGACTGCGTGCGCGCGTGTTTTCCCAGCTTCTGACGAAACCCTGTGGTGTTTTCACAGATACTGACGACTGCGTGCGCGCGTGTTTTCCCAGCTACTAACAAAACCCTGTGGTGTTTTCACAGATACTGACGAAACCCTGTGGTGTTTTCCCAGCTTTTGATTTTGTTGGGGCACTGATTTCACTGTTTGCACTGCTTTTCTCGCTGGCGCAGATCGTCCCTGACGTTATCGACCTGTTATGCTTGTCGTCTTCGGATGACGAGGACTCCTCAATGGAGTCATTGGATACTTGCGACTCCCCCAATGTGGCCGTTAAGCTTGAGAGCGTCCCCAGCCCTCCTCCCCTGTCGCCATACTTCTCTTTCGATACCCCCCCCCCCCATCCCTCCTCCCCTGTCGCCATACTCCTCTGTCGCTACCCCCCCCCCCCATCCCTCCTCCCCTGTCGCCCTCCTCCTCTGTCGCTACCCCCCCAGCCCTCCTCCACTGTCGCCATACTCCTCTGTCGCTACCCCCCCAGCCCTCCTCTGTCGCTACCCCCCCCAGCCCTCCTCCCCTGTCGCCATACTCCTCTGTCGCTACCCCCCCCAGCCCTCCTCCCCTGTCGTCATACTCCTCTGTCGCTACCCCCCCAGCCCTCCTCCTCTGTCGCCATACTCCTCTGTCGCTACCCCCCCCCCCAGCCCTCCTCCCCAGTCATCGTCGCTGGTAGTCAGCGTGAGTTTTTTACTGTGTTTACCATGGGGTTGCATGGGGCATGCGGTGTGTACCATGGGGCATGCTGTGTTTACCATGAGGTTGCATGAGGCATGGGTTTGCATGGGGCAGGCGGTGTGTACCATGGGGCATGCTGTGTTTACTATGAGGTTGCATGGGGGTGCATGGGGCATGCGGTGTGTGCCATGGGGTTGCATGAGGCATGGAGTTGCATGGGGCATGCTGTGTTTACCATGATGTTGCATGGGGCATGCGGTGTGTACCATGGGGTTGCATGGGGCAAGCGGTGTGTACCATGGGGTTGCATGGGGCATGCGGTGTGTGCAATTGGGTTGCATGGGGCATGCCATGGGGTTGCATGGGGCATGCGGTGTGTGCCATGGGGTTGCATGGGGCATGCGGTGTGTACCATGGGGTTGCATAGGGCATGCGGTGTGATCCATGGGGTTGCATTGGGCATGCGGTGTGTACCATGGGGTTGCATGGGGCATGCGGTGTGTACCATGGGGTTGCATGGGGCATGCGATGTGTGCCATGGGGTTGCATGAGGAATGGGGTTGCATCACCACACACAGTTTTCAATTCAATTCAATTCATTGGGTCCTGCAGGTGGATATCATTCGACGATCTTGCAAAGGTCGGCACGCCAACTTTTTCAGAGATGATTCTAGATTCCAAGTCCACAGCATTGTGGATGTGAAGATGGTGTTTGGGAGTGATTGCGTTGGTGTGGTGGAGCCTCACTACCTCTACATCCCAATGTTCCGAGTGAGTAATGGGCGTTTCTGCCTCCAGGCGGATTTTTTGAAATTTCTACTCAGAATTTATTTGACTGACGGACTGACTAACTGATTGCATAATTGACTGACTGACTGACTTACTGACGTTGCACAAAAAAAAAAATTAGGTTGTTTTTGATTGTAATGTTACTGTAATGTCAAGCACTTGTGTATGGTCATACTGAATCAATTAATGGATGATGCCTTGGCATAAACTTATGTTTGAATTGACGAATTCATTGGCAATTGTCAGCCCTACTTGTAGGATGACTGGTGCAGTGAGATGTGTCTTCAAACAGGGTTGTGCCTTGTCAAATTCATAGGTTGTTTTTGATTGTAATGTTACTGTAATGTCAAGCACTTGTGTATGGTCATACTGAATCAATTAATGGATGATGCCTTGGCATAAACTTATGTTTGAATTGACGAATTCATTGGCAATTGTCAGACCTACTTGTAGGATGACTGGTGCAGTGAGATGTGTCTTCAAACAGGGTTGTGCCTTGTCAAATTCATAGGTTGTTCTTGATTGTAATGTTACTGTCATGTCAAGCACTTGTGTATGGTCATACTGAATCAATTAATGGATGCTGCCTTGGCATAAACTTATGTATGAATTGACGAATTCATTGGCAATTGTCAGCCCTACTTGTAGGATGACTGGTGCAGTGAGATGTGTCTTCAAACAGGGTTGTGCCTTGTCAAATTCATATGTTGTTGACTGACTGACTGACCGCATATTTGACTGACTGACTAACCTATTGCATATTTGACTGACTGACTAACTGATTGCATAATTTACTGACTGACTAACTTATTGCATATTTGAATGACTGACTAACTGATTGCATAATTGACTGACTGTCCGCATAATTGACTGACTGACTAACTGATTGCATATTTGACTGACTGACCGCATAATTTGACTGTCTGACTGCATGATTGAAACACATTATTCACGCTGTGCGCAGGTGCGGTGGAATGACCCTTACACTGCCGAGGACGACACCTGGGAGCCGGTCGACGATCTGCTGGACCTGCAAGTGTTCGCTGCCTTCATGCGCAGCGACACCTGGGTTGCGTTCGTGAAGGAGAATGCCGATGCGGTCAAGGGGTGGGAGAGGATCCGTCAATAATATTTTGCAACACAACCTGTGTCCGCACTAGCACATGTGCGGAGGTCGCAAACGCATGAATATACAGGACCTCAAATGCCGGCCTTCGCCCCTACACGAAACCATATATTACAGTCGGAGACGCAATTGATTGACGATGATCATGACGATGATTGACGATGATCATGACGATGATCATGAAGATGATTGACGATGATCATGACGATGATTGACGATGATCATGACGATAATTGACGATGATCATTCAGGTATTCAGCCTCTGGGTTTAGACTATGATACCTGAATGATATATGGTATGGTATCATCGTATGGTATATGATAAATTGATTATTGAATTTGTTTCATTTAGTTGCATAAACAAAATTTGATTTATTGAGTTTGTATACACCAATTTTTTTTCATTTAGTTGCATACACAAAATTTGATTTATTGAGTTTGTAAACACCAAATTTGTTTCATTTGGTTGAATACACAAAACTTGATTTATTTAGTTTGTATACACCAATTTTTTTTCATTTTGTTGCATACACAAAATTTGATTTATTGAGTTGGTAAACACCAAATTTGTTTCATTTAGTTGCATACACAAAATTTGATTTATTGAGTTTGTATACACCAAATTTGTTTCATTTAGTTGCATACACCGTATTTATGATTCACAGGATGCGCCAGCCACAATGTAATGTCTAAAGTCATCGATAGCCTCTGATAATGTTCTTAGTTCCCCCTGACATGCCAACAAGGACTCTTCCACAGTTCGAATACTGCAAATGAAACATGATATCGGACTACTGTCTACTGAACGGTGATTGTGTACGTTGGTGGCATTTATGATGATATGATTTCATCAGAACTGTTGGGATTTTCAGTTGATCTCAAATACAGCGGGACACACATTATACTCCAAATCCACAATTTGCCAAAGTTCCACCTTAAATTGGTATTACTCCTCATCCATCGACCCAGGCGTCCGCAAAACAATGGTCACGTACTCACCAGAGAATGAGGAATCCTTCATGCTTGGTCAGGGACAGGCATCCGACCTTGTCAACCTCCTGCTGGTTCATGACAAGCTGCAGTCAAGGTTGGATACTGAGAAAACCTTACTATCAAAAGAGAGGATGAAGATAAAACTGCAGATGATTCGCATTCGGAAGAGAATTTTTTACCTCAAGAAAGAGTTTAGGGACCAGACAACAAATTTCTTGGCCGCTCGATACGATGTGTTGTTGGTACCTCAATTGGAGACGGCGAAGATAACAATCAGTGCTGAACGGGAGCTGACAACCAAGGTTGCCCGTCAGATGCTGACTTTGAGCCACTCTGTGCGTTCAATCGGCTGAAGGAGAAGTGTGAAGAGTACGGGACAGTGTTCTTGCATGTGCTTGAGCATTACACATTGTGTACTGACTTGTCAAGTCAGACATGCCCTATGTGCGGTTTCTTAAACAAGTGTGGAGAGACATACACCTGCAAGAACTGTCAATTCACCTGCGACAGAGACATTGTGGGGGCAGCTGGCATCTTCCTGAAGGCAGTTCGAACAGAAAATCCCTGTTCGTAAAGGACAGCATCCTCGGGGGAGTTGACCCCTATGATACCCCTATGGAGAATTCATTGTCTTTCTTACTACATGTCCCCCGGACCCCCGGATGTGTAATAAGTTATTCATAGGTTCGAGGATATACGGGTAGCTTAAATTCAACGGCCATACTGAGTCAAAGAGTGATACTTGGCTTGTAAGGCATGTGCGAGTACACTCAGATGAGACCAGGGACCAGTGGCAGTACAGGTCATCTATTATCAAAATAGGACTGGATTCCAGCTTGTGGAGCTGCCATGCAGGGGTTTGGACAGGCTGGATCAAGGTGCCCATATCCATGGCACATTGTACAGATTGTGTCTGAAGGTGCCACTGGGGTTGATGAGAAGCACTGCTTCCCATAGTGTCCTCTGCCACTGCAGTTGACACAGACCTCGGTCAGCTTATCGTCGTGGACTGGGAAGGACGGGCTGCTTGGTCTCTGGCAGCTTGTGCACTGGCCTTCATGGTGCTTGGATCCACCACAGTTTGCACAGTTGTGGACCGTTGACGCGTAAGGCGAGAGGTTTGCACAGTAAAAGGCGGTATGACCGAATCCTGTGCATATGGTGCACTGCGAAGAACCGGGTGGCCACATACCTTGCTGAGGGTTTTGGCGTCCGTGAGAGGGCAGTGCTTGGTTGACGAGTTGGACGTGGATACCGAATGCACTGAGCGCTGGGATGGCCCTGCTCACCAGGTCCATAGTTACTGCAGCATCCTGGAAAGCTCGGATATCGGATGGCTCCCCGTCCGAGGTTGGCGAGGGTGGTGCAGTAGACTCGTTGTCGGCAGACGAGGACGTAGGGGGCTGGTGAACTGGGGTAGGAGGAGCGATGGCAGCATCCTGGGCAGAGGCTGGGTAGTCGCAGAGAGGTGTTGTTAGTGGATTATATGAGTCGTAGTAGGGGTTTACACCTTTTTGAATGGATGGTTAAGTAAAATCCCTGGCCCCAATCCTGCCGAATGTAGCGCGTTGTTGGTACGCGCGTCTATTAGAGCAGATAGGGCTGCGTTGTTGGTACGCGCGTCTATTAGAGCAGATATGGCTGGAGGGCAGTTGTCCAGAATGTGGTTCATAGCCATGTAGTTGGATACAGGTGTGATTCTGCTGCTCCTGGGGTAGTTAGATCCATCTGATGGTTCATCTATGGGCTGGTAGTCTAAATCAGCATCGAGTACTGAGAAAACTGATGATCTGACGAGCAGGGGTGCGACAAGGTTTGTGTACCAGTCGACGAATATATCGGTACCACCCTTACCATCATTTGGCGCTTGGGACATGGCGATGGCTTGGGTTGATGGTGCGAGGGTGATGAACAGAATTAGGGGAGATGGAAATAGGAGAATTTGATATCCTGGATAGGGATAGGAAGAAGACTGGTATAGAGATCGGGCAGGAAGGGGGGGGGGGGGGGGGTCGTGTCGCGAGCTACCCGGACATGCAAAACCACACGCTGGCCGGACATGCGAAACCACACGCTGGCCGGACATGCGAAACCACACGCTGGCCGGACATGCAAAACCACACGCTGGCCGGACATGCGAAACCACACGATGCCCGGACATGCGAAACCACACGATGCCCGGACATGCGAAACCACACGCTGGCCGGAGGTTCGTGTCGCTAGCTGGCTGACAGCAAACGCTCGCATCGGTTAAAGGTGACGTGTCACAGGATAGACATAACAAACGTCGCGATCTTCAGCTGAAACATGATAAGGGTTTGGTAGGTTCATATGCTCGGTCCACATCTTTCGCTGGTTACCAATTCCTGGAAATTCGGAAGCCCAAGGTGAGGTGTCTTTCAAATAGCTTCCATGATTTCGCGACGAGTTGCATCGCCTGTTCGCTAATTTGAATTGCATTGCCGAATTGCATTGCTCAGGAAGTGCTCGCTCGCATCGCTCAGGAACTGCTTGCTCGCATTGCTCAGGAATTGCTTGCTCGCTCGCTCAATCGCGTTTGTTCAATCAACCAGGTGAAGTTGGTCGGATCTAGCTTACATGATAGTTGTTAGATGCTGCTGCTGCAATGCTTGCCTGCACTGTCGCGACTGGTCGATAACTGACAGGATGCTAGATCGAGTTGAGCTGGTCGGATATAGCTTACAGGATAGTTGTTAGATGCTGCTGCTGCTTCTGCGCTGCGCTGCCTGCACTGTCGCGATTGTTCGATAGCTTATAGGATGCTATATCGAGTTGAGCTGGTCGAATCTAGCTTACAGGATAGTCAAATGCTGCTGCAATGCCTGCTTGCACTGTCACAATTGTTCTATAACTTACAGGATGCTAGATCGAGTTGAGCTGGTCGGACCTAGCTTACAGGATAGTCAAATGCTGCTGCTGCTTCTGCGCTGCCTGTGCTGCACTGTCGCTACTGTGCGATAACTGTCAGGATGCTAGATCGAGTTGAGCTGGTCGGACCTAGCTTACAGGATAGTCAAATGCTGCTGCTGCTTCTGCGCTGCCTGCGCTGCACTGTCGCTACTGTTCGATAACTGACAGGATGCTAGATCGAGTTGAGCTGGTCGGATATAGATTACAGGATAGATGTTAGATGCTGCTGCTGCTTCTGCGCTGCGCTGCCTGCACTGTCGCTACTGTTCGATAACTGACAGGATGCTAGATCGAGTTGAGCTGGTCGGATATAGATTACAGGATAGATGTTAGATGCTGCTGCTGCTTCTGCGCTGCGCTGCCTGCACTGTCCCTACTGTTCGATAACTGACAGGATGCTAGATCGAGTTGAGCTGGTCGGATATAGCTTACAGGATAGTTGTTAGCTGCTGCTGCTGCTGCTGCTGCTGCTGCTGCTGCAATGCTTGCCTGCACTGTCGCGACTGTTCGATAACTGACAGGATGCTATATCGAGTTGAGCTGGTCGGATATAGATTACAGGATAGTCAAATGTCGTTGCTGCACTGCCTGCCTGACTGATTTTATGCTCCATTTTTTCGTAACACAGGAAAAATGCCCAAGTCATCCTATGTCAACTTGACAGGCTATATATCGTCGTCGTCAGAGGACCAAGGTACATGCAATTGTTTGCTTTCAATATAATGTCATTTTACATTTCCCGTGTTTCTCTATTTATTAATATCTGACACATGCCGTGTGTACCATGGGGCATGCGGTGTGTACCATGGGGCATGCGGTGTGTGCCATGGGGCATGCTGTGTGTACCATGGGGCATGCGGTGTGTACCATGGGGCATGCGTTGTGTACCATGGAGCATGCGGTGTGTACCATGGGGCATGCGGTGTGTACCATGGGGCATGCGGTGTGTACCATGGGGCATGCGTTGTGTACCATGGGGCATGCGGTGTGTACCATGGGGCATGCGGTGTGTACCATGGGGCATGCGTTGTGTACCATGGGGAATGCGTTGTGTACCATGGGGCATGCTGTGTGTACCTGCAATTTTGTTGATTCAAAATCGTATTGGTGTTCCACTGCCCCGTGGGTTGCTACACCGTAAGGTGTGCCGTACACGAGGCGGTTTCATTTTAGTATTCCGTCGACTGTATGAATACATATATTTGCGTTCGTGTGGCATACTTGACATGCCATGGTCATGCGTGTGCATGCATGCATTGATGCATTAGGTCGATGTGCCAAAGAGTTTCCGTCATCCCAATGGGGCTCCTCCTGCCTTGCATAACTGCTGCTTGTCCAGCCCCCCTGCGTACAATTAACACGAAACAAATTGTGATGATTAGTAAAAATGGATCCTGAGACGGTTGTTCTAGTTGGTGCTGGCACAGGTTACATGAAAATGCTGAATATCGGCTTGTGTATGCAGATGAGTGATTACAAGACCTGCATACAACATGTCAGAACAACCGTGCATCATCGACCTATCAAGGGACGATGAAGACATTGTTCGAAACTTCGTTACAGAAATATTCAACCGCGTTCTGAACGCACATGAGCCGTGCATTGTATCCTTGGTATCGTCTGATGATGAGTCCGACGACGAGGCCCATGCCATGTCCGAGTCCGAGTCTGACGACGAGGCCCAGGCCATGTCCGAGTCAGAGTCAGAGTCAGAGTCAAGCAACGAGGCCCAGGCCATGTCCGAGTCCGACGATGAGCCAGAGCCTGAGACCGAGACCGAGCCTGAGACCGAGCCTGAGACCGAGACAGAGCCTGAGACCGAGCCCGAGCCTGAGCCCGAGACCGAGGCCCAGGCCATGTCCGAGTCCGACGACGAGCCCGAGCCCGAGCCCGAGCCCGAGCCCGAGCCCGAGCCCGAGCCCGAGCCCGAGCCTGAGACCGAGCCTGAGACCGAGCCCGAGCCTGAGACCGAGCCCGAGCATGAGACCGAGCCCGAGCCTGAGCCCGAGACCGAGGCCCAGTCCGAGGCCCAGTCCGATCCAGAGTCCCAGCCCAATATATATCAGCCGGCCCACACGTTTGAAGACGTATCCGGGATACTGGTGAGGACCGGGATCTTAGAAACGTTCCTCGCAAAAGGGCCTACCCTGGCGACCAAGTCCACCAGCTGGTGGAAGTACTGGTTGTCTAACGCAGCCATTGACACTTGGTTATATGGCGTTTGGACCAGGAGTGAACAGAGGATGATGGCCATGCGGCTGCATCCCGACAAGGCCAACTCCTTGCGCGATGCGCGCATGACCGAGGCTGATCACAAGTGGATGGACGATCTGTCCAAGAATCTGAATGCTGCATTCGACGAGTTGAGTCCCGAGATTCCCTGTGTGATGTACGATATTATCTACTTGCTCAATAATACTGAGTTGGCTTAAATTGCTGCGTATAATTATTTTTTTTCGAAATGCGTACTTCATGTGAGCGTTGTTCATATTTGGTAAGGTTTTCGAGCAGGACACCTTGGGATTTTGACAAGTTGACCATCAATATTTGTAACCGATCAAACCCGTTCAGAAGTGTCTTCGCTCCTGCTGTCTCACATTGTGCGCGTTAAAAGCGTTAATATGATTGATGCAAAGGTCGGACTCGACCGAAAGCATGCGATAATGCAAACGCACGCACACGCACGTGGAGAAGAGTGATAGATAGATTTACAACACAGGATCACTTACTTCTATAGGTTGCATGGGGAATGTTGTGTGTACCAAGGGTTGCATGGGGCATGCTGTGTGTACCATGGGGCATGCGGTGTGTACCATGGGGCATGCAGTGTGTGCCATGCAGTATGCGGTGTGTACCATGGGGCATGCGGTGTGTGCCATGGGGTTGCATGGGGCATGCGTTGTGTACCATGGGGCATGCTGTGTGTGCCGTGCAAATCGACCGGGCGGCAGGAACACCGCCCATCATTTGTAAACCATAAGGGCTAAAACCCAGGATACTTGCGGAGCTGGGGTTTCGCGATCTATTTATTCTTCCATTCTTTCATTATTTCATTCACAAAACTCGTTCACCACATCAATAAATCCCTACTTATCCACTTGCTACTTAACGTCCAAGGTAAACAAGATCAATATTATCGACTATTCATTGGTTCTTCATTTGATAACTACAACAATTAATTCCACGCACTTGTTTCCCTCAGGCACAACAATCAACATCATGGTCCCATACCATGGGATCCCAACCGAGGTGTGGCTACACATAGCATCATTGACTGTGGACCGTAGCAGATCCTCAACGCCTTTTCCGTGGGCGCTGAGCCGCTCCATGCAAAAGGCAGCGTGGGAGACCCCTGGTTACATGCGACATCTGTTGGTGAATAGATTCTGCTCCATGCGGAATGCAGTTCGTGCCATGCAATCAATGGGAAACATGAAGTGTATACTCGCTTTAGTCCAAGATAACTCTGATGTCTCTCCCAAAGTAGCACGCTCTTGCATGCTCAGTGAGACGGCGGCGGCCATACACAGTGACGGGAGCATTGAAGCTTTGAGATGCATGCAAGAATCCTGGAAGGATGTCATCAATGACAAGATTGTCATTGAGTGCATGGGCCTGGCCATCAGACGCAACCGCCCAGACATCGTGAGGAGTTTCCTCATCACTGGAGGACCCGTGCGTCTCCGTCGGAACCACTTTGACGACCCATTCATGATTGCCTGCAAGTTTCGGTACGCTGAGGTCGTGCAGATCCTACTGGACGCTAATGCGATAGACAGAACTGGCTACGCCGACTATCACTATGACAAGGCATTCGCACACGGGCACATTACCATCATGCACATGCTATTCGAGAGAGGCCTCACTTCATTTGACGCATGTACAATGGCTAACATGGCATTCAGTGTACTTTTTCGGGATAAACCTTTCAGACAGGACAAGGAGGGTATCATGAGAGCCGCAGCACACGTCGTGAGCGGCTGCAACTGCAATGTGTGTATGTCGACCAAAAACTTGCAGTCGCAGATGCACGCTCTGGCGAGGCACCTGATGTAGCTAGGGATTGTGGATTATGAGGAGAGTGTGGCGCGCGATCATGATGAAATTGGAGTACCTATATCCCCAATGATTGGGTCTGTATAAAGTTAGACACATTGGACTGAACATGAACAAGTTTCTTGGAGAGTGTTATATTTTCGCAAAATTCCACATTGCTCTTGTAGTTACATTTTTGTCCCACTTTATTTGAGAAAAAACTGTGCCTAGTATTTACACATCGACACATATGTCCCTCTTCAACGTCAATTTTGTAAAAAATCTTAAATTGACATTACAAGCTGCCAAGCACCACTGTATCTACGCCAGCCAGATATTTACTGCCCTGGACGCGTCGGAATTTTCCGGTGGTGGGTTCAGAAGTTGCGCTGAAGTAAAGCCACGCCAGCCAGAGTGTGTCTGCTGGTTGATGTTACACTGTGGGCTCCCCTCCGGTCGCTCCACTGGGGGGATGTAAAAGGGGCTCCGCCACTTGTTTAATGTGGTACGGACGACACAGTGTTCCGCCGTTTGCGTGAGGATGACGGGGCTTTGAAGTTTTGTCAACGACTTCACCCGCATCCGATACTTTCTCGTTGCATTTTGTTAATTTTCTGCAATTCGATGCATTCATGCGGAGCGCGCCGGTCCACTCGATCCATTCATCAAGCGTCCGTTCTTATTTGTCGGAGGCCTCATTATTAATATAAAGCAACTATTTATGTGTGTGTGTGTAATACACCTGTTGTCATGACTTCTACAGGCATTGTTCCCATGTCGATAAGCTATATGAATCGCACCGTCCACGTGCTCAGGAGTGACATGGCGCCAGACATAGTCATCAAGCTTCAAAGCTTGTCAAACCATTCGGGACGCGTTTGGACAGAGAATGCAGATGGTATCACAGTGTTCACACCTGATATGAGTGTGCATGATACAACAGATGTAACTACCATTAAGGCTGCGCGCGTGGAGAACACCTACATAATCGAGATTAATCGGTCATATGTCATCGCTTACTGCGGCATTCAAATTCTAAGGATTTGCAGACAGCAGCAGCAAGCTATGTTTGTGTGCAACGGTTCCACTATGGATGCTACAACTTGACATGGAGGATCATAGTGGTTAGGGTAGCGAATGTTCGTGAGGAACAACTACGTCAGATGAAGGCTTGCTGTGTGACACTGATGATTGACTTACTCGGGTGTCCACTTCCCGATGACTGTATCGAACACAAACATGCACTGGGGGAGCGTCGCGCCGCCGCCTGTAACTTTACACTAATTTCAAAGATGCATACAACAATCGTCGAACGTAATTTGACAAGTACAAGTGTGACCTACAGTCATCGGAAAAGTAAAATGAAACAGATGGAAATGATATATGTTTCATTTTACTGTTCCGCCGACTGTAGAGTTAGAAACGCTTTGGTGTGAATCGCATGGTAATGTAAGGGTGTAGCAACCCACAAACGCTCGGGATATTGTAACCACCTTCTTTATTCCTCCTATGATTAAAGCGGCTCTACCGTTGCCCGGGACACTCATAGTAATATGGATCCAGATCTCCCGTGTATCGACAAGTGGCGTACCAATAGATATAGTCGTAGTATTCCCTAAGAATTATCCATTTTTGTGGAAACAATTCAAATGAACTTTATTTTATTAAAAATAACGCTGCTCGTACTCCATTCGTGGTTCTAGTACCAACTCCCTAAACAGTTTATGTTTGTACAAGGCAGCTGCCTCTCATCTAAGACGACTAGATTGGATTCAAGATTCCTATATTCGCGAGTTCCTGTGCATTTAACTGTTCCAGTGTTTGTACCGGTTTCCTGCACTGTTCAAAATCATTCTCATGGTATTCCCATCCTTTCGCTTTGTATGCACTTGTGACATCGTTGCAAGTGTAGCAAAAGCCAGTTTTGGCGCCGTAACACCAAGAGGCCGTAGCGAGTGGTTTCTGCTGTAATTGAGCGACCGAGGCCTTAGCGGGTGGTTTATGCTGTAATTGAGCGAAGGCGGCCTTGAAATTGGCGACGTCTCCCTTTGTCATACATATCCCGTCAATGCAGACCTTGGCAGTGGCTCCAGTTACATTCAAAGTTCCTTGGGCCGACAGACCCGTTGAGAAATTCACCTTCGTGTCCAATGCCTTTTGTTTACGTTCGATTGCGACGATGTGGGAAGTAAGGTCGTTAGATCTTGTGTTGACCGTCGCTAAACCGTCTTTCAACATCGTATTAATCTTTTCATCAGACTGCTTTCGCTTTTCCAGAGAAGAGGAATGCATGGTGTCCGCTTGTTGTGAGCGTTTGAACTCGGTATTCGACCGCAATACGAGATCTCCCAACTCGTCTTCATGTGTGTTGATCTCTCTTCGCAGGGAAATGTGCGAGGCGATGAGAAAGCCGGCGACGACCATGACCAGTAAAATAGATATAAATGCTAAGGATTCCATATGTCAAAATTTTATACAGATACATTTCATATTTTTGGGGGGTTGTCAAGTCAAGGATGCTTGTTACAATAATGTTACAGTATATTGAATGTATAAATTGGATAGTAATAATGAATGTACAACTTGGACTGACGGTCGATTGTTGTACACATGTTACACATTGCTGCAAAGTTTGAGGCAGGATCACCCATTCTGTGTCCCACTTTATTTGAGAACAACTGTACACAGAGACGTTTCATTTGTATGTTCATTCGAGTGTAATTCAAGACAATCGACGACATTCGCCATTTTTCATTTCACTGTTCCGCTGACTGTATTGGAACAACGGATAATATTTACTGTCTGCTGGATACTGAAGAGAGCGTGACCAATGCCGTGGCGGCAGCGTGGGATGACAGCACTATCATACAGCTAGGAACATTTGAAAGTGGGACACCTTGTCGTCTGGGACTTACTTACGAAAACTTGACCAATTCAAGTGCCGAACCCTGCTTGGTCGTTGAATTTTAGTTCCCAGGAATTCACCACCCTACCCATGCAGCCTCATGTAATCCATGCCAACCCATGGTACTATATGGCAGCCTCACAAATGCCCAAACTCAGTCTGTAATTTCTTTGAAAGCGAACGGCGTGCCTCGGTATGGACGCACCATTTTGTCTTTGTGTGCATGCATTGGGGTCGGAAATTGAGAACTAATAGATTCCAGGATGTCGCTCACCCATCCTTGTTTGTGATGCTCTGCAACATGGTTTGCAGTTGCCAGTTCAAAACTATTGTATGAAAACTTTTAAGGAGCAGGTGCATGTGGCGTGGTCGAAATTGTGCAGCTGAGTGCATGAGAGTGTATACTCCCACAGTGTTTCTCCCGAACTCGTAAAACCATGGATATTGAGGAATATGTAACAGGATGCAACGAAAACTGTTCAATCTGTTTTCGTCAATGGAATAACACATTAGGATGCTTAGTAACCTGCACAGTCTATTGCTCTTTAATGCCCATTTGCACAGACACCGTAAGGTGACCGTGTCCTCCTCATCAATGACCATCCGTATTGCATCGCCCTGTTCATGCTCGTCCGCATTTAAAACTGCACGATGCTGGCACACCATCTGAGTATGTATGTCGCACATGTGCATGATGTGACTCAGAACATTAGCGTTGAGATACATGTTTATCCTGTTAGCTTTAACTAAAAACACATCTTAGCTCATGGGTGCATTGCCACAAGATGTGTTAGACACGATCATCAACATGATTGATACGCAAACAAAGATCTTGCTGTACGACTCAAAGGTGTTGCATGATCTAGTTTCGTTAACAATGTATAAAAATATAGAGCAAGACATTTTTGCGGCATTCAATGTGCAACACAACAAGCAGCTACAGTCTTGTCTCAACTGCTTACAATATCATGTGTGGAGTGACGGGACTCCAATGACGAACAGGTGTAGGCATTTCTATAAAATTGTCAGGGGCCGAACAAGTATCCGCGCTGAATGACAAGTGCATTTCTCACAAACTCAGCAAAAACGCACACTCCATCTCGGGAACAACAATTATTTCAACAAAAAATAAATACTGAAGAATTCTTCCGGAGGCTCCCTATTTTAAACGTGTTCACATGAACACCTCTGAAAAGATAAATTTTCTTTGTTCGCCTGCGTAAAATCCTGCTTCGTCGATACAAACAACGTTAGAGCTTTCTCTGTACTTGTCACAGAACATTTCTACATTTTCTTTTGAATGTCCGTAGAGAATTATAATGTATGCACAGGATTCACTCTTTGCCCCCCTGGTTCAGTAACACAATATGTAAGGGGCTCATCCAGTGCTATGATGCGAAACCTTATGATTTCCTGTAGTGGATTGAATATAGTGACGGACAAGAGGCAGATATGATGACAAATTTGTGTCCCATGTAATTTATATCACTCTTACAAATTACAAGTGACGGACACTACGATATAAATTACAAGTGACTTGGACACTACGATATAAATTACAAGTGACGGACAAGAGGCAGATACGATGACAAATTTGTGTCCCATTAATATATAAGCGACAATATTTGGAAATAAATGTACGACATCGCCGTTATAAAATTGTCGTTAAGAATTCTCGACATACAAGAAAAGCGCAGGAGCGGGTCGGAAGCTGTTACGTTTGTCACAGACCACTTGTAGAGTCCGCCCACCAAGCTTCATTGTATTCATCCAGCTTGACGTGTGTACGGACGTGGATGACTTGACAGTTCAGGTCGCATATCACCGACGCTGCCTGCCTCTGTATACCCCTCCAAGAGATGCGTTGCATGCCGTGCCAAAATCACATGCTTGAGAATATAAGGAGGTGAGTACGATGACATGGGTACGTACACCCCTCAACGTTGCCCAAAATCAACGATCTGCAGTTTTTTAGAGTATAAGGCGTACATTTACAAATAGAGCCCAACCATTCTAAAATTCATACACATGCCACCAACGTACACAGTCACCGTTCAGTATACAGACGACAGTAGTCCGATATCAGGTTTCATTTGCAGTATTCGAACTGTGGAAGATTCCTTGTTGGCATGTCAGGGGGGAATAGGGGGAACAATATCAGAGGCTATCGATGACTTTAGACATCGGGTTACAATGTGGCTGGCATATCCTGAGAATCATGGATTCTCTGCCTGGCCAACGCCTCTCACCGACATCTCTGAGATCAAAAACGTAATTAGGACTTTTAGTTGGACACCAGCGTGATTGGGATCATAATTCGTGGATTCATGCAGCCCAAGACCACAAATTGCACCCTGATAGCTTGCTTGCAGGTCCCCACCGCGAGGTGAATGTATATAAGGGGAAATCGTGTGTTTACTGTACTCAGGTTAATGTGGATAAGGGGGAAATCGTGTGTTTACTGTACTAAGGGTCAAAATATTTGACGAAATGCGTTGGCGTCTCCCGCATTATGATGATGATGAAGAAGAGCCAGATCATCATCAATTTTGCCACCATGAACATGAGCTGCCAACCGACTCGCCCTCTTCATCATCCAGTAGCAAGGCACTTTTGTTGTATGTTGATTATACTTATGTTCCTACGGATCAATTGAGAGGACTTTATGTGTGCACATGCGTGAAGCAGGAACAATGTTGGGCAAGAATGTGGATGGTTTGGACATACCAGGTCACCACAGCACGTGGGTTCGCTTTTTGCACCCACTTGACTTTAATGTCGCTGTGCTTCCTGGGCACTTGAAGAAGGAGGAGCTGATGGATCTGTTGGATGATCACGTGGCACACTCACATGATGACTCGGTGCTCGTGATCGTCTTGTGTGGTCATGGATCCTCCGGCCAACTCGTCATGACCAACGGGGCGAAGGTGTCACTGGAGGAGGTGTCACATGCGACAATGCATCATAGAGGAACAGTGTTGCCTTTCATGTTGTTTTGCGGTGCGCGGCCTTCCGAGGTCCTCAACCCACTGAGAGGGATCAAGAACAACAACAAACTTCGTCGGTGCATGTTCATCTTTGCAACCGATGACGCAGTCTTGAACTCGCAAACACTGAATGCATTTGTGAAAGCGATCGGCAGCATCATGGATACCGGTGAATGTTGTTACTCTGGGATTGAGGACGCCATTCGCTGTCACATGCGTGTGTTCAACGGATCCGTCTTGCATCTGGTGGGGGGCAAACAACAAGATGCGAGGTTCTTTGTTTCAACCGGCATTCGTCATGCAGAGAGAGGTGAGTTTGGCTTGTACCAAAGAGGCTACTCGGAATATCTTCGAGAACCTCTTCAACCTGCTGCACCCCCCAACGTTGCCCAAAAGCAACGATATGCAGTCTGGATGATTATAAGGTGTGTCCCACTTTATTTGAGAACTACAGTCGGCGGAACAGTAAATGAAACATCCAAAAAACGGTATATAAGGCGGTAATATATATAGCTTAAATAGTTGTATACAGGATGGACACAAAGACCGTATCGGAGCTTAGGGCGATGATGCTCGCTGATGCTATCGAAGCTGATGATGTGTTCGTCGAACTCTGCCGCCGGGCTGAGGTAACCGAGGCAGCCGAGGCATCTGCTACTGTGCCTCCTCAGTCTGAACATCCGACTTACGTATCGGCAATTGTGCTCGCACTCTCTTTTCACGCGCAGTTCAAGCTCGTTTTGGTATGAGGCCGATTTTGTAAAACCGTTGAATTTAAGCTACCCGTATATCCTACAGTCGGCGAACAGTAAATGAAACATCCAAAAAACGGTATAATGCGGTGACAATCTCTCGAAAGTACCTACAAAAGAACAATACGGAGTCTGCAGGATGGAGAGCCTTGATATAAAAAAGAACCACGATATTCTCGTTAACATCTTGCAATTTTTTGATTCAAAATCGTATTGGTGTTCCACTGCCCCGTGGATTTCTACATCATTAGGTTACACCGTAAGGTGTGCCGTACACGAAGCGGTTTCATTTTAGTATTCCGTCTACTGTATTTGAATATGTTAAAATTTGTGTAGTTGTGTTGGGTTTGAAGAAATTCGACACATCATTGAGTGTGAGCGACTAACATCCGCTCGGAACTGAAGCCGGTACAAGGAATCCTGTTGTCCAATCAGGCAGCTCTGGTCATGTTGGATCAAGAACTGACATAGATACGAGTCCTCAGTCACACTCACTGAGCTTCACTGAACCTGGAACAAATATAAACCCCTCATCGTTGTCTCATCTAATCACGATGAAGAATACCAACATTAGCAGTTTCTTCCAACGTATGGCGTGCAGTTTGACAACAACATCAGAGCTGCCGTACCTCGCCAATGAAGATTCTGGCAATCACCTCACTGCAAGGGCATTTGCCTCTGTTGTTCACAGACCGCAGGATGGCTTTCGTTATTGCAATTGCTGGAGGACCAGGATGCTGGCCATTGGTCGTTGGCCCCAACAAACACCGTGGTGCACAACACAGCTCTGGCTTTCGAGACCTTACGCCACGGAGACCACGTTGTTGTGATGATCGGGGGATGGCGCAATGGTTATGCACACCATGGCATTGTATCTCGCCCTCACACCAGCGATACACCAAGCATCGCTAACTTCAGCTCCCCACCACCCGGGAAATATCAAAAATTTCCTCGATTCCAACTTCTTTGTCGCTACGACGTGTTCTTAGCTGGACAACCGCACGTTGGAGTCCTACCCTTGCAGTGTGAGGAAGGAGACGAGCGGATGCTACGTGAGCGAGCAGTCAAATTGCCAGTCTGCTTATCCAGTTTGCCCCATGCCCTTGTCGTCTGGGACTTACGAAAACTACCAATTCAAGTGCCAAACCCTGCTTGGCGTTGAATTTCAGTTCCCGGAATTCACCACCCTACCCATGCAGCCTCATGTATCCATGCCAACACTGGTACTATAAGGCAGCTTCACAAATGCCCAACCTGCATCTGTAATTCCTTTGAAGGCGAACGGCGTGCTTCGGTATGGACGCACCATTTTGTCTTTGTGTGCATGCATTGGGTCGGAATTGAGAACTAATAGTTCCAGGATGTCGCTCACCCATCCTTGTTTGTGATGCTCTGCAACATGGTTTGCAGTTGCCAGTTCAAAACTATTGTATAAACTTTTTAAGGAGCAGGTGCATGTGGCGTGGTCGGAATCGTGCAGCTGAGTGCATGAGAGTGTATACTCCCACCGTGTTTCTCCCGAACTCGTAAAACCATGGATATGAGGAAGATGTAACAGGATGCAACGAAAACTGTTCAATCTGTTTTGCTCAATGGAATAACACATTAGGATGCTTAGTAACCTGCACAGTCATTGCTCTCGGATGCCCATTGCACAGACACCTAAGGTGACCGTGTCCTCCTCATCAATGACCCTCCGATTGCATCGCCCTGTTCATGCTCGTCCGCATTTAAAACTGCACGATGCTGGCACACCATCTGAGTATGTATGTCGCACAAGTGCATGATGTGACTCAGAACATTAGCGTTGAGATACATGTTTTATCCGTTAGCTTAAACTAAAAACCATCTTAGCTTTAACTAAAAACACATCTTACTTTAACTAAAAACACATCTTAGCTCATGGGTGCATTGCCACAAGTGTTTAACGATCATCAACATGATTGATACAGCAACAAATCATTTGCTGCACTAGATACGATCAAAGAGATCTTGCTGTACGACTCAGGTGTTGCTGATCTAGTTTCATTAACAATGTATAAAATATAGAGCAAGACATTTTTGCGGCATTCAAGGTGCAACACAACAAGCAGCTGCAGTCTTGTCTCGACTTGTTACAATATCATGTGTGAGTGACGGGACTCCAATGAAGAACAGGTGTAGGCACTTCTATAAAATTGTCAGGGGCCGAAACACGTATCCGCGCTGAATGACAATGCATTGCTCACAACTCAACAAAACCACACTCCATCTCGGGAACAACATATTATCAAAACAAGAATCTTCCGGAGGCTCCCTATTTTAAACGTGTTCACATGAACACCTCTGAAAAATAAATTTCTTTGTTCGCCTGCGTAAATCCTGCTTCGTCGATACAAACAACGTACTGTACTTGTCACAGAACTTTCTACATTTCTTTTGAATGTCCGTAGAGAATTCAAACCTTCCTCAGATTCCTCAAAAATATTTGTAGTGAACCACGGAAAAAATATTGTAGTGAAACACGGTGTCCCAAATTATTTGAGAACAACTGTATGGCAAGGAGTAACATAATTATTTAACATACATGCTGGATGTGAATGACTGTCTGGTTATGTACATGTATGTGTGTGTGTCTGGTTATGTACATGTGTGTGTGTATTAAATTGTATGCACAGGATTCACTCTTTGCCCCCTTGGTCTATTTTCGCGCGAGTCAGTTGTTTCAATTCGCTGATTGTGACACTACATGCATCGAGAGCATCCTCTGTGATGTCGACCCCTTCTCCTGCGCCCACATCAGTGCTTGACGGGCCGCAGAAGAGTCCATTGTCATCTCTGATGGCTGGCAATGAAGTCACCTGCCACACCCGAGAGTAGTTCAGTAACGCTATGTAAGGGGCTCATCCAGTAAAATGATGCGAAACCCATGATTTCCTGTAGTGGATGGAATATATGGTTGTATGCTTGAAGTGACGGACAAGAGGCAGATACGATGACAAATTGTGTCCCATGTTGGGTTGTTTAATACATACGACAATATTTTGCAATCAGACGCACGTAGTTCCGACACATCCATGGGAATTACAATGTAGGGCTTGATGCAGATGTAGATTTCGCTTTCCTTGTGGTCCTCAATTGCCCACTAAGGACCTGACCGTAGCGTTAGCGACCGGTAGCGCCCACCAAGCTTCATTGTATTCATCCAGCTTGACGTGTGTACGGACGTGGATACTTGACAGTTCAGGTCGCCTATCACCGACGCTGCCGCCTCTGTCTGCCCTCCAAGAGATGCGTTGCAGCCGTGCCAAAATCAGATGCTTGAATATAAGGAGGTCGATGACATGAGTACTACACACCCCCAACGTTGCCCAAAAGCAAGATCTGCAGTTTTTTAGAGTTATAGGCGTGCTTTATTACAAATAGAGCCCAACCATTCTAAAAATCATACAAATGCCACCAACTTACACAGTCACCGTTCAGTATACAGACGACAGTAGTCCGATATCAGGTTTCATTTGCAGTATTCGAACTGTGGAAGATTCCTTGTTGGCATGTCAGGGGGAATAGGGGGACAATATCAGAGGCTATCGATGACTTTAGACATCGGGTTACAATGTGGCTGGCATATCCTGAGAATCATGGATTCTCTGCCTGGCCAACGCCTCTCACCGACATCTCTGAGATCAAAAACGTAATTAGGACTTTTAGTTGGACACCAGAGTGATTGGGATCATAATTCGTGGATTCATGTAGCTCAAGACAACAAATTGCAGCCTACAGTCGGCGGAACAGTAAAATGAAACATCCAAAAAACGGTATAACGCGGTGACAATCATATATTGTATGAGTGGATGGTCCTATAAAATGACCCGTCCAGCAAAGAAACCTCCTTACATGACGCATTGCACATCAACAAAGACCCCGTGTTCTTTTGGGCCACGGTACTGGGGAAGAGGCGATCGCTTAAGTGCGGCTGGTCCTTCAATGGACACTGTAGAACAACTGTAGGAACCCTCATGCAGCCCAAGACCACAAATTGCACCCTGAGCTTGCTTGCAGTCCCCCAACCCCTCAACATCTCCTCAATCGATCGCCTTCCAATATCGCGAGACTCACCTCCCTCTCGACGCTCTGGTCCTCGATTTTTGTCGCGAGAGGGGGATGCGTGCGATGAATGCGAATCTGGCGCAAAATGGAAAGAAAGTCACAACACCAAACACTTTGAGATCCCCTAACTTTCTTGGCTGTGGTCAGAATGAACGATTCCAAAAGCGTCTCCCATGCAAACCCACCTATTGAATGCGTTTCCGCGATCTCCGGTCTCAGATTCGCGAGTGAACTTTGTGAAACTCGCAAGCCAAGTCGTAGGTCGCTCTCGAAGCAGTCTGGATGATTATAGGTGTGTCCCACTTTATTTGAGAACTACTGTAAACATATCGCTCGCTCTCTGGCGAGAAACAATATGTGCTCACTCGCTCAGTTTGCAGACATGGCGTGAACACCATCCTAACGCCACGCCATTCCAGATGCTGACATGGATGTAGCATTGCAGATACTCTCGAACCTATGGCCCACTCTTGACCATAGCAGCCATTACTGCCTGAACCCTTTGATCTTGGCTGCAGCTCCTAGAGCACTCAGGGGTGGGGCTCTACCCACAATGTTAAACGCTTCAAGGGTGAGAAAGGTCGGCGTTACAAGGACACAATAGAGCAAATGATCTTAACAGGAACACTCATGGCATCGTTTTCAACGGGACACCTGTCGTAGACCTAGATTCTCGTTAGAAATTATGCGTTTCTTGTGTACCAGGTAATGTAGATAAGGGGAAATCGTGTGTTTACGTACTCAGGTCAAAATATTTGACAAATGCGTTGGCGTCTCCCGCAGTATGATGATGATGAGAAGAGCCAGATCATCAATTTTGCCACCGTGAACTGAGCTCCAAACGACTCGCCCTCTTCATCTCCAGCAGCAAGGCACTTCTGTTGTATGTGGATTATACTTATGTTCCTACGGATCACATTCAGAGGACTTTATGTGTGCACATGCGTGAAGCAGGACCATGTTGGGCAAGAATGTGGATGGTTTGGACATACCAGGTCACCACAGCACTGGTTCCTTTTTGCACCCACTCGACTTTCATGTCGCTGTGCTTCCGGGGCACTTGAAGAAGGCGGAGCTGATGGATCTGTTGGATGATCACGTGGCACACTCACATGATGACTCGGTGCTCGTGATCGTCTTGTGTGGTCATGGATCCTCCGGCCAACTCGTCATGACCAACGGGGCGAAGGTGTCACTGGAGGAGGTGTCACATGCGACAATGCATCACTGAGGAACAGTGTGTGCCTTTCATGTTGTTTTGCGGTGCGCGGACTTCCGAGGCCTCAACCCACTGAGAGGGATCAAGACAACCACAACTTCGACGGTGCATGTTCATCTTTGCAACCGATGACGCTGTCTTGAACTCGCAAACACTGAATGCATTTGTGAAAGCGATCGGCAGCATCATGGATACCGGGAATGTTGTTACTCTGGGATTGAGGACGCCATTCGCTGTCACATGCTGTGTTTCAACGGATCCGTCTTGCATCTGGTGGGGGCAAACAACGAGATGCGAGGTTCTTTGTTTCAACCGCATTCGTCATGCAGAGAGAGGTGATCTGGCTTGTGTGCCCCTGTTCTACATGTGAGACACCGGGATGCTTCTTGAACAGTGTGGAGAGACATACACCGCAAGAACTGTCAATTCACCTGCGACAGAGACATTGTGGGGGGCAGCTGGCATCTTCCTGAATTCCGTTCAAACAGAAAACCTTGATGTAAACAATCGCCTCTCTCTCCAACCACACCACAGGCCTGACCACCATGCATGCATTCCAACACGGTCATGCCACCAGCCATGCAGTGCGTGCAAGCACTAATGCGGTCAACAAGGATTTGCAATCATCAGACAAACATCATCATGTCGCTCGGTAGCTTTGCAAATTGAGCAATACCCCAGTCAACCATGATATTGTGCGGTGCAAGCATCAGTGTTATGTACAAGGATATCTATCATCCCAAGATGACGACAGTATGCCAACCTGACAGATGACTTCATCTCCAAAATGTCCAACTTGATGTCAGACTCTCCATCTTGCAGACTCCGTATCGTTCTTTTTGTCGGTACTTTCGAGAGTGTCCATTGAAGGACCAGCCGCACTTAAGCGATCGCCTCTTCCCCAGTACCGTGTCCCAAAAGAACACGGGGTCTTTGTTGATGTGCAATGCGTCATGTAAGGAGGTTTCTTTGCTGGATTTTATAGGACCATCCACTCATACAATATATGATTGTCACCGCCTTATATTTGAATATGTTAAAAATTTGTGTATTTGTGTAGTTGTGTTGTGGTTGAATAAATCTCTTCTCGTTTTGCCACGTAATATATATAGCTTGAACAGTTTTATACAGGATGGACACAAAGACCGTATCGGAGCTTAGGGCGATGCTCGCACCCCTCAAGCTGATGATGCGATCGAAGAACTCTGCGCCGCCGGGCTGAGTGCACCGAGGCAGCTGCTGCTGCTGTGCCTCCTCAGCCTGAACATCCGACTACGTATGGCAATTGTTGCTCGCACTCTCTTTTCATGCGCAGTTCAGCTCGTTTTGGTATAGGCCGATTTTGTAAAACCGTTGAATTTAAGCTACCCGTATATCCTAAAAGACTGAATTCTCCATAGGGGTATCATAGGGGTCAACTCCCCCGTGGCTGCTGTCCTTTACGAACAGGGATTTTCTGTTCGAACTGCTTTCAGGAAGATGCCGTCTCGCCCGTGCCTTCGGGAATGACGATGCCCTCAGATGGAGTTTGTGCGTTGCTTGTTTCGCGCCTACGATCACGATTTCTGCTTCGACATGCCCCCTCCTGTGTGTGTTGTGGTGTTTGGTGTGTGTGGTGTGTGTGGTGTGTGTAAATCAGTAGTGTGTCTGCTGGTTGATGTTACACTGTGGGCTTTACAGCAACGGAATACTAAAATGAAACCGTTCGTGTACGGCCCACCTACGGTGTAACCTAATGGTGTAGAAATCCCGGGGCAGTGGAACACCAATACGATTTTGAATCAACAAATTGCAAGATGTTAACGAGAATATCGTGGTTCTTTTTTAGATCACGCTCTCCATCCTGCAGACTCCGTATCGTTCTTTTGTCGGTACTTTCGAGAGTGTCCATTGAAGGACCAGCCGCACTTAAGCGATCGCCTCTTCCCCGTACCGTGGCCCAAAAGAACACGGTCTTTGTTGATGTGAATGCGTCATGAAAGGAGGTTTCTTTGCTGGACGGGCCATTTTGTAGGACCATCCACTCGTACACTATAACGTCTGTCACGCATTATACGTTTATTGGGATGTTTCATTTTACTGTTCCGCCGACTGTAGGGAACTTGGACATCTCCCTCCGGTCGCCCCCACCCGCTCGGTTCCTCCGGACTACCTTTGTAGGGGCTCCCCTCTGGTCGCCCCGGTTGCTCCGCTGTGGGGAGTGAAAGGCCTCCGCCGTTTGCGTGTGTGTACATGGATGGCTGGATGTGAATCGCAGTGGACGTCTTCTGTCAAGATATCCACCGCCAGGAAATTTACTAAAATTGGAGGAGTAAGACCCATTTAAGTGGAACTTTGGCAAAATTGTTGACTTGGAGTATAATGTGTGTCCCACTTTATTTGAGAACAACTGTAAAGCCCAACATGGCCCCAATGGCAGCTTCACATATGCATGCACTGCTACGGGTACCCCACTCTGATGTCGAGCGGCAATCGTGTTGCTGCCCGCCAGCTGGGTCGCAACCTCGGGGTAGCTTCCTCGTCTGAAATGCTGGAAGTTTGGCAGGTGCGGCGAGAAGGTGTGGAGGGCCAACCTGGTTGGGTCCACACCGGCCTGAATCCTTCTGCATTGGAAAAGGTGCAATGTTGGCCAGCATTGCGGCGGCGAGGAGTAGAGAATAAAAAAATGCCCTTTTTATATAATTGGTGTGTTCATGTGGCATGAGACATGCTTCTTGTGGCACGAGCTGGCCAGTCATCTATCTGGTCGACATGTATGTATTATCCTTGACTGCAATGCTGCTAGGAAGTACTACTGCGCAATCTACTCCAGCTTGCGGTATTTGACGTCACAGAACTGTCATTGCGAAGTGCGTGGACCATTCTGTCGCATGTGCACTGCAAGCAGTAGCCATTCCCACGAGCTTGCGCCAAACTGATTTCCTACACAACAAAAGAGTATTGACAACAGGGGCTGACTGGGCAGCACGCAAGGGACACTTGCCCCTATTGCAATGGTGCTGTTGTACTGAGGAGGTCTGCACGACTTATGCATTCGACTTGGCAGCACCAATGGGCATATTAACGTTCTGTTGTGGCTGCATGACAATGCTTAGGCGGCACTAGGACATCGGCCGATTGGGCGCATATACTGGTCACCTACATATGTAAAATGGTTGTATGACAACACAAACTTTAAGTGTTCTGAGCATGCTACCATGATTGCTGCAGGCAATGGGGACCTTGAAATGTTGCTGTGGTTGCACGCGCAAGTTGTCACATGTAACACGAGTTGTGCAAACTTTGGATTCGCCTGCGAGCATGAAGGAATCATGCAGTTCCTTGAATCCGTGGATGCAAATGATCGCTAGACGAAGCAAACACTAACATCATAAAAAATATTCGACACATCATTGAGTGTGAGCGACTAACTCCGCTCGGAACTGAAGCCGGTACAAGGAATCCTGTTGTTGCATGAGTGTACACACGACAATTTGTTTGACTAAGCTTTTTCACATGTATTTGATGTGGCTCCCGCGTCCAATCAGGCAGCTCTGGTCATGTTGGATGGCAAGGAACCTGACATGAAGACGAAAGAATGTTCCCTACCTTGTTTTTGCCAAGACGGTGCATTGCGAAATTAGGTGAGTGAGGGGTCTTGTTGGACCGTGTTTACAGTCAACGGAATACTAAATGAAACCGCTTCGTGTAACCTAATGGTGTAGAAATCCACTGGCAGTGGAACACCAATACGATTTTGAATCAACAAATTGCAAGATGTAAACGAGAATCTTCATCGTCGTCTCATCTAATCACTATGAAGATACCACATTGAGCATGTTATGCATGAGCAGATTCCTTCCAACGTATGGCGCAGTTTGACAATACACATTCAGAGCTGCTTGTACCCGCGCCAATGAGATCTGCAATCACCTCACTGCAAGGGCATTTGCTCCGTTGCCCACGACACAGTGGCTTCGTTATTGCAATTGCTGGAGGACCAGGATGCTGGCCATTGGTCGTTGGCCCCAACAAACACCGTGGTGCACAACACAGCTCTGGCTTCGAGACCTTACCCACGGAGACCACGTTGTTGTGATGATCGGGCAGGCGCAATGGTTATCACACCATGGCTGTATCTCGCCCTCACACCAGCGATACACCAAGCATCGCTAACTTCAGCTCCCCCACCGGGAATAGCAAAATGCGCGATGCCAAACTTCAGTTTGTGCGCTACGACGTGTCTCTTAGCTGGACACCGCACGTTTGGATGCGTGCCTTGCAGTGGTGAGGAAGGAGACGAGGCGATGCAACGTGAGCGAGCAGTCAACATTCCAGTCGCTTATCCAGTTGCCCCATGCAAGCTTGACGAGTACCACCTTATCAGATGGAACTGTGAGTGTTTCGCCTGGATGTGCAAGACGGGTTGCGTGCACACATCATCCGATCAGGTGGATCGCATTCTGCGCGCCATTACAACAGATCTTAGGAAAGGGGATAGATCGTTCATTCTGCAGGCAGGCATGATCGCATCAAAATCTTGTGTAGTGTCTTAACCCCATAGCCACACGCACCCTCTCCTGGTATTGGTTTTGACCCGGGATCTAATCCAAAATATTGGAGCAACCAAATCATTGCTCCATGACATGTTAGCCAAGAGCATGATGGCCTGGCTGAATGCTACCGTTGAATTTAAGCTAGTCCGCGAGGAACCGAGTGGGTGGGCGACCGAGGGGGGGCCCACAGTTCACATCAACTACGTAACTTTTAGTCTTACACATGTGTACGTTGTTTGTAAAAGATTCTTGGGAGGTTGCAACAGTAGTTGACTCGTTTGCTTCCGAAAATAACTAAACGGCGGAACGCTGTCGATACTCTTGGGGGATCAATCATACATGTGGAAACACACGGTAAAGTATTCGCAAATGTGGTCATGACAAGCAGAGCTCTGCTATACAAATCTGTATTCAATGTGGTCAGGGTCATCATCCAACGGAGAAAACATTACATTACGAGTGTCCATTTACATTACAAGTGAATTATGTCCACACTTCTCAAACTTTTCAGCAATTACTGACAATATTCGCCGTATTCATGGAAAAAATACAGAGAATGGGGTCTAGTCGACATAGTTTCGCACGATGAAAGGCACGAGCACGTGACTTACCATGTGATTCCTTCTCCTCTGGAGGTGTTCGCGGTATCGCTCTGCGATCACTCGAACTGCCTTACTGACGCGCAGCCAAGACATGCAAATCACCTGGAAGAAGAACTCATAGATTTCTGTATCTGTGCACTGTATCAGTGTATCGTCCGGTAAGCAGTCGATTTCAATGTGCTCGAATCCAGGTCGGGTGATGTACAGCCTCTCCAGTATGCGGTAGATGGTTGGAACGTCTTCGGACATAAACAAGCTTCCAGCGCAACCAACTACTTGTGTCGGTTGTCCGTTGTTCATACAATGGGGCTTGATAGCATTCAGACATGTCTCCATCGGTCTTCTGGTCCACGAGCTTAGAGAACGCTAGGAAGAAAGCGTCTCCGAATGTGAACATCACAGCTGGATTAGAGTAATCTCTAAATAATTGTACATTGGCGAACTCTCTCAGATCATGTACTTTGTATGCAGCATTAGCAAGTTGCAACCATATTTTCTCACCGACTGTTGACATTATTAGTTATTTAACGTTGTGGATAGAGTTGGTTTGGTTGTCTTCTTGCTCAGATGGATATGGTTTCAATTTTTTAAACCCTACAGTCGGCGGAACAGTAAAATGAAACATATATCAGATGAAAATAAATGTACGACATCGCCGTTAGAAAATTGGCGTTAAGAATGGTCGCTGACTTGGGTGTGTTAAAAACTTCTGTGTTTACGAACATCAGTCGTTCTACTCTGTGGAGGTGGAAACGCTTTGGTGTAAATCGAAAACGACGTGAATTTGTAAGCAAAATTTTTGAGACGAACAAAGATTTGTTGAAATTGTTTTTATCGTCAACTCAATGCACAACCGCAAGAGGTGTTGTTGCATTTTTCAAAAGTACTCACAATTTACGATTATCAACTAAAACAGTGTATCGTTTCATAAAACTCATTGGTTTTACAAGAAAAAGGAGCAAACTCCGTGGACAGTGTAAAGGGGACTTAGTTCCACTTGTCACTGAATTTTGTAGTAGATACAAGGATACAATCAATGCTGGGAAAATTTTAGTATCAGTTGACGAATGTGGGTTTAGTGAGCGTCTCAAGCCACATTATGGGTATTCCCCTGTAGGAAAACCTGTTATCGTTAAAACTACTGGTGGGTGGGTACACCATAGTTTGTTGATGGCAGTTTTTTCAGATGGTAGGAAGGAGTTCGTTGTGAAGAAAGGATCTGTGAAGAAGACGGACTTCGCTGCATTTATTGACTCATTGAGTTTGTGCAATAATTCAGTAGTAATAATGGACAACGCCAGTATCCATAAGAACTTGGTCCTCAGAAGCCCCGTAAATATTTGTTACACTCCTCCTTACAGTCCAGAATTCAATGCTATTGAGCTGTGCTTCGCTAAGGTGAAGAAGGACTTTCGTCGATTGAACTATATACCAAACGATACAAAGACGCACGTGTCTGATATGATTTCCTTAGCATTCAGCAACCTCACTGATAAAATCATTATGGGTTGTTTTGACCACGTATGGAACACGTATGTGATGTTTGTATAAAGAGTTCTGTGATGTATAAATTATGTAAGATGGCAACGAAACCTCCGACAGTCGCGAAATTGAAGGAGCTACTAAAATTGGCCGAAGTAGCATACTCCTCAAAGGACAAGAAGGACGATATTGTCCGTTTATGCGAAGACAATGGTCTCATCGCCAGACCCCCTCCAGAGTACAAGACGGTGGAAAAGATGTGCGTCGTGAAATGCGCCCTGAAGAAGGCAATGAGTCTTGACGATGAAGAATTCGGTAAGTTCAGGGGGCATGTGGATCAGCTCGTCAATGTGGTGAGCCGCATGTTACGGCGTTCCAGTCTGGTGCTGACTTTCCATGTCACGAGGCTCATGGAGGGCGACCTGCCGATTCCTAATATGTACGATATGAAGGATACCTACTGGAAGGATTGGCTAAGGATCGGAGTTGACGGCGTCTTTCCAGATGAAGAGAGTAGAATATCATACGAAGCCGTGAAAGACGTAATCGGAAAGGTGCTTGATAGCGATGACCCTGACTACATCAACTCCTACCCTATCTATTTCGACCAGGTTTTGAACTATGCCGGTCACACATTGAGCACTGTCGTGTCGAACAACGCATGGGTTCCTTTGGTACCTCGTTTGACCCGCCTCACTAAGGCTACTTTGAAGGCACTGGGAGCTCCAAAGACCATCCGTGTGTACGACGTGATGAGGGTCATCCAACAAGAAATACAGGAGATGGAATCTTGGCCAGAGTCTGTTCAGGAGTACGTCCGTGAAGTTCGAGTCAGGCTGAAAGTTCCAGATGGAAGTCGACTTTATGATGACTATGGCAAAGACATGGACTTCCCGACCATGGTCCGCTTCAATTATTGGATGCAGACACGGTTGGAGGCTATTGGTGAACGTCGTATCCGGTTGATGCCCATCTTTAATGTCCAACGGGCGCATGTCCGCCTTGACATGAAGACCCTCGTGAACCTGTTCAGGCACGTGTTCCCCAAAGACCCAAACATCGTCGAGCTTTCAAAGTGGGAAAATGTAAAGGATCCCGACCGCTTCATGTTGCCTCTGAAGCCTGCAGTTAAGAAGAAAAAATCATGTGGTCCTGGTGAATGGGAGGCATACAAGTTGGCCCAACAGAAGTACGATGCTGACGTTAAGGATATCAAGGCTACTGACGAGTACAGACATGCAAAGGGTAGGTATGACACGCTCGTGAACGCACGAAAAACAGTCGCAGGTTCCTTCTTCAAGAAACCACCTGTCAAGACGGGGTGGGTGTTCGATTGTAGCATCTGTACTGACGGAGTCTCATTGAGCATGCAGTACAGCAAGACAGTACAGGTTCGTGTATCCGATCTGAAGAAGACAAGTAAGAGGTCTCGTGACGAGGAAGGTATGAGCGTCTCAGAACAGTATGACCATAAACTCAAAACGACATTGCCCGATATGGGTATCGTCGTTCTGGGTGTGGATCCTGGTAGGAGCAACATCGCTACAGTTACGTATCTGGCAGACGACAAAAGCAAGACATGGAAGCTTACACGCGGAGCTTTTTACCACAAGTCTGGTATCAAGAAACAGAAAAAACAGCAAGAAAAACGTTTCTCAGACATGATTCCTAGATGGGAGTCTCTGCGTGAAAATGGAGCAGCGTTGAGTACATCCAGGAAGGATGATATCTCGGCTTACTTGAAAAATTACGCTACGTTTTCCGACGAGTGGTGGAGGATGGCACTCCGTCGCAGAGAATCCCGAGACAACTTTCAGAGGTACATTGGCAAGCGTAAGGCTATGGACTCATTTTGGGCAGGGATCAAGCGCAACATGAAGTTGGATCATCCTGACCTGAGGGTTCGCATCGCATATGGTTCTGCAATCAAGACGATGAAGGCTACCTGACCAGGAGAGGTAGCTGTGCCTACGGGATCTATGTTCGCTTCCTGCAAGCGCCTCTTTAAAGAGGAGGTTCATGTGACAGATGAGTTCAAGACGACTCTCATGTCTTGGGAAACCGGTGCCAAGAAGGAATGTGTTTACAAGATTCCAAGTATCCAAATAACCACGGAAGGTCAGATTCGTCTAGGTTACGAGTTGTTGGGGCACACCCCATTGAAGGAGACTCCAAAGGTCTCTTATCGCGACCAGTTGGCGGTGAGTGTGTACTGCACACGTAAAAAAATCCAAGAAAAACACAGGAGGGGTGGCTTAGCCCCCTCTCTTGTCGACAACAAATCGATCAAGCGGTACCCTGAGGTACGAGGACTGCGATTCTCTCCAGAAACCAGCACTTACTCGGACCGGGACCGCTCCTCTGCTCTCACAATCGCAAGGCTGCACTGCATGGAACTGTTGGGTCAAGGGAGACCGCTTCCATTTTGCAGGGATGCGTGTTGTTGATGGGCTACAAAAAAACATGATGGTGTTCCACTGCAATGTGGGTTGCTACACCATAAGGTTACACCATAAGGTGTACCGTACACTCCAGAAAGCGGTTTCATTTTAGTATTCCGTCGAGTGTACCTGTATGAGTTTGCTCCCCCCTCCACCATGGGCAAATGCGCTCACCTCTCGTGCATGAAACAAGCATGTGCGTGAGCATATTCAATGGATACAGCACGCAGTCTGCGGGCTAAATCCAATAACCGCTCTCTCTTCTCATTATATCTCAACTGTAATGATGAATCTCAACTGAATCCCGTGGTACCCGAGCTGGTGCTCGTCAATCAGTACTTTGCAGTCACGGACGCCGACGCCGACGTCGTTCTGCTGAAGGATATCAACGCCTTCGCCCGGGATTTCAAAATGAACAAAAACAAGTCTCGAGAAAAATGGGGGCGATGCCGGACACGAACTGCAGCGTCGCTGGCGTGAGGGGGGGGCGGGGGTTCAAGAAACTGCGCTTCTTCACCCCCGATGCCAAAACATAAACGCAAGAGCGTTACCGTTAGTATTAGCCATCCATCTGATTTACACCTGTATGTTAGTCGAATGCCGGCCTTCATTCCATTTCCCCCGATCCAGCAGTTCAGGAACGTCCTGAAAGAGTTGCCGTACGTCTTCGGAAGCGCGATCCCGCAGACGCTCAAGTTCCGAGGCACGGTCAAACTGCACGGGACGCACTCGGACATTGTGAGGCACTTCATTACTGGAACCCCTGACTTCGTCGACACCATTCAGTCTCGAAACAGAATCCTGTCAGTCGACAACGACAACCAAGGCTGCCACATGTTTCTGACTGCGAAGAAGTACTCCAATCTGTTCGATCGTATCCAAGCGATCCATGGAGCAGATATAAGATCGAACATCGTCGTATGTGGCGAGTACTGCGGTAAAGGTGTGCAGAGCAAGGTGGCCCTTTGTAAGCTCTCCAAGATGTTAGTGATATTTGCGATCAGAATCGACTATGAATGGGTTGACATGACCAAGTACAGCACGGTGTTCTGTCAGGAAGAATGGATCTTCAACATCATGAACTTTCCGACGTACGAGGTGGAAGTCGAAATGAGCGACACGCAGCCCGCGCAAGACTACATGGCGGATCTCACGAACTCCGTGGATGCAGAGTGTCCGTTCGCGTACCAGCTGGCCGGCGTCAAGGGTGGTGGCGAGGGCATCGTGTGGACGTGCGTGGACCACCCATCGTCTCGTCTGTGGTTCAAGACGAAGGGCAAGACGCATTGCACCGCCGTCACGAAGCAAGCGGTGCCGTCGCAAACAGAGTACATCAAGACTGTGACCGAGTTTGTCGAGTCCGTCACGACCGAGTCTCGGTTGAGCCAAGGCATCGAGTGCCTGGTTGAACAGGGCGTGGAGTTGCGGATACATAGCGTCTCTGAGTTTTCGTCATGGGTGTGCCGAGACTAGTTCAAGGAGGAACGAGACACGATCGAAGAAAACGGATTCAATGTGAACGACGTTCGTAAGGCGTTGTACAGGAAAGCAGGGAACTGGTACAAACAACGGGTGGCAACCGCATAACTCAATCTCTTGAGCATGAAGAAGCGTAATTGTGCATGGTAAGTAAATTCAACTTAAGAGAAACCTGTTGTTTCTATGGCAGCCAACAAGAGCATGGATGTACCAATGACAACCACGTTTTTCTCCTTGCCACCGGACTTGCGCTCGGTCGTTTGGGGTTGAACGGTTTACCACAGAGGCGACTCGGAATATCTTCGAGAACCTCTTCAACCTGCTGCACCCCCCCAACGTTGCCCAAAAGCAACGATCTGCAGTCTGGATGATTATAAGGTGTGTCCCACTTTATTTGAGAACAACTGTACAGTTGTTGCCAAATATGTTTTGCACCTCTTTTTTGTAATCGAGTATAAATGTTATGCCCACCAATGTTTGGTGAGAGATTGTGAGATACCCCCCCTTTCATTTAAAATACGTCCCATCCCCCTGCCCATTCCCAGCCCGATCTTTATCGCTTCGGAAGCGTCCCCCCTCCCATCTTCACCTCCCCATCGTCCCTTCCCTCCCCAAGGCCACAGACCCCACCGCACCTTCCTCTTACTTCGCATCTCCACCTCCCCATGTTGCACCTCTCACGAGCAACATGCGGCAGCCAGGCTCTTAGTCGTCGTGCCACCCTATGCCACATTCGCCCCCCGACCCCGGCCTGTCCCCCTCATCCCGCGCCCACCCGCACTTTCGGCAGCAGCACCAACACCATACGCTACGTCCGCTTGTACTGGGATCAGAAGGCGCAATGCAGTGCCCAACAGAATGGGAGCGGGTCGGTTACCGGTCGGGAGGGGGCGTTGCCCGATCCCCTAATCGGTCCTTATGATGGCTGGGTGGATGGAGTGTACTGCTTAGAGATGGGTGTGAGAGACTATGAGCTGGATCAATTTGGAGTGGTGAACAATTCCGTGTATGCCAACTACTTCCAACATGATCGACACGAGGGGTTGGAGCGACTGGGTATTGACTGCGATGCCTATGCATGAGCAAACCTAGGGCTGGCAATAACTGACATGAGGCTGTCATACAAGGCTCCGCTTAGATCTAAGGACAAGTTCAGAGTGTTAGCCGGGGTGAGCCGAGTCACTGGCGCTCGTGCTGTCATGGACGAGGTCATTCTAAAGTCTGTGACGAATGGCGACGGTGAGGAAAAGGACGTGGTGATCGCAAAATGCCATGTCACTCTGGTTGTCCTGGATTGAGGTTACAAGGCGACTAGGATCCCGGCTGCGATCAAGGATGTATTTACAACGCTAATGCAAGAGGCAAGTGCCAGCTCAGGAGGGCACTCTGAACACTATATGTGCTGAGTGGTACGATACGCAGCACTTGATGCTCTATGTGTTGCAAGCTGCACGACACTCGAAGCGCGAGGCACACAGCTGGTGCAAGAGGCAAACGATGACAAACATTAAATTGTTGTTTAAGGACATGTTGGTTTCAGGGGATATCATTCAAATTATACAGAGTGTCCCAACATTATTTGAGAACAACTGTATAGACGGCAATATATACTGCCTGGGTAGGCGACAAGTACTGGCAGGCAGAACGACGCTGGGCGACCATTAGCGAATACATGCAGTATTCCGAAGGCTACCTAGAGGTGCACTTAGACGACTCGGGTGGGGCCTGGGCGCCCTTGTACTGTCCTCGCGGCAAGAACATAAAATACAGAGGCAAGCCCGAGAACACCGAAAACTTTAGATGATAACCCCGCTTGCAGAGTTGGGAGGTCATCGACGCAGTCTAGTCGTTTAGGCATTTTTCAGGAATGAATGGGCGTTCCTGCTTCCGAACGGATTTCCAATCTTACAATCACTTTTGGGGGGTCTTTTGATGCTTTTCAAATGCAATCTTACGATAAAAAACGTAAGATTGTAGTCAATTTTGACAAAATATGCTTGAAATGAGCTTGAAAGACGGAGAAACGTACAGATTGCGAATGTTACAACGTTGAAATGCCATATTTTGTAACAAAAGGTGTTAACATCAATTCGTGTCTTACAATTATAATTGTAAGAAATAAAGGGAAAGCGGACGGTTATAAGGCGGCAGGCAGAATTCAGCTTTTACATCTTACAATAAAAATCGTAAGTATAATTCATTTAATTTTTCTAATTTAGTAAAAAACGGCTATGTGTCAAACATCTTACTCCTCCTCCTCCCCCCCCTCCTCGTCCTCCTCTTCCTCCTCCTTCTCCTCCTCCATGTCCCCATCCCCATCTTCCTCCTCCTCCATCTCCTCCTCCTCAGCAATGTCTGCATTGTCTCCATCCGATTGCACAGCCTCTGCCCTGGTGTCCTTCTCAATGGATTGACAAGCTAGGAGCATGCTTGTGTGGTACTTTCTCTGGATCTTCATACCCTTGGTGGGTTCGCAGCTAAATTGAAATGCGTCAATGGGAATATCGCCCGTCCATGTTGCTTTTCTCCTAACCCCCACAGTAATAGGCACAAGCTTGTGGTCCATCCAATCTTCTGGCCAAGTTGGGTATTGTGTTTCAGTGTACACCAACTTCTGACCCCCAAAGTACAAGGGCTTTAAATACACACATTCCACTTCTCCATTCACTGGTAGTGATTCGACCTCCACCACGTCCCATCCTCTCAATCCGCTAGAGTCATCCATTTGTACCTTGACCACAGCGACATGACCAACAACCAAATCAGTAGTGGGCTCGTAGGCTATTCTTCTATCCGGCTTCGTCCCTTGTGAAGAATATAAGTACAACACATCCTCCTCCTCTGGCCTTTCCATATTAGTCTCCAAAGTGTGTGCAACCTTCATAGTCTTGGCAATCTCGTTACTTGCAGGTAAAATGTCTGACACATCCATGGACAAGTCATCCAATGCTGCTATCAAGCGCTTGGCCATTGATTTCTCAGACTGTGTCAGAACACGACTGGTTGCTGACAACTCCGATGGGAAGTCGACAAAATGTTGGTCTTTCGGATACTCCCCAGTCACAGCATCATCTGGTTGAGTGCTCCAATAACTCTTCTCAACTTTGAAGAAATCAGTCCACCACTTATTGCTGGCTTCCCAAGTTTCACGAAGCATCTCGGCAATATGTTTGAAGGACTGGGCATGGGATGGGCCATCGGCTGCTGGTTCATCCATCGGCTGATGGTCATCGGCTGCTGCTGGTTCTAGAACCAGAAGGTCCTCCGCTGCGTGTTGTACACGGACATCAGCTACGGGTCCTGCACGGTCGTCACCGGCGGTTTGTACAGGACCATCGGCCATGTGGCCTGCAAGGATGTCACCTCCGGGCTTCTTGTTATGAATAGTCTTCCAGACAGCCGCCCAGTTTGCCTCGATATTCTCGAGCTCTTCAATCTTGATCTTGGGGGCTTCCTTAAATACTGTTATGGTGTCCACCAGTGGGAAGCCTTGAAGGACGTAAATAGGTTCAGCGTCATTGTCCCACTGTCCTCTCCAAGATCCTGACTCGTCATACTCCTTGTAATAGACCCCTGCAATTGTTGGTGTGCAAACATGTATTGTATATTAGTGAATCATTTAGGACACCCATATTCCTCCCGACTATACTCGGGAGCATCCCTTGGATAATACATCCTAGGTCCTAGGTACAACTTCCTTTGTATCATTTAGTTTCTATTGAAGACTGTACATGTAAATCAATGAGGACATGGCACACCCATATTCCTCCCGAGCATAATCGGGAGCATTGTGCAGACAGTACATACACGCACGGTAGCATTTAATTTGTAAATATCAGTATATCAAGTATTCTTACCGACTCTCCCGTTGGGACCTTTCGTTATCTTGAATGCGTGTAAACGGCGATTAACTCCTTTGACGGTGCTAGTGCCATGTCCGAACAACTTGTAAACGTTGTCTAGGAGGACAGCGGAGAAGTCCCCTATAGAGGTCACGACGTCTTGCCTTGTGTAAGGGCCCATTCTCTTGAATAAGTTACCAACAATGCCCATCAGATGGTCCAGGGTGTACACTTCCATGTTCTTTAACCCTTGCGAGATCACAGAGTACTTTTGGTCAAGATTGCTATGTGTGTGTCCGGGAGGGAGGAAATGGACGTACACCTCCTCAAACCAGTTCATTTCAACCAGCAAGGACAAGTATGCGAACATGAAAGCGTTCTTGTTGTCCTTTGCCGCGTTGTCCATTTGCAAGAAGCAATACGGTGGAAGCTGCTCCTCTTCTTCAAGGACCCGGTTGAAGAAATGTTGGAAGCATGATATAGTCAGATTGATGGACTGCGAGTAGAATGGCAAAGCCCAATAACCAATGAAGCCTCTTCCCTGGGAGAATAATCCTGAGTTAACATAGAAGGAAACATGAAGTCAGAATATTAGCATTATTTTGTTAAGTAATCATTTCAAGTTTTAAATACTGTGTATGCTCCCGATTATGATCGGGAGGACATGTCCTACGTGCGCTGTATTTGTACTCACACATGATGCGTGTCTTTAGAAGATCACCTCCTGCAGTCTTCTTTGTATGTGAGAAGTGGCGTGACTGAGGAAGATTAGTCTTCTTGTTGTCCATTGCATCAGCGGATACGTGCAAGAAGAGCTTCGGATACTGTTCAGACAGTTTTTCACAGATGTCATACCTACGCCTTGACTGGTTTTAGGATTGCTTTCCCCCTACTTTTCTTCTCCACGGGAATATTTGTCTGGCTTACTCCTTATGACTTGTGTTGTGGAATCCCAGGAATTCTGGGTACCAGAATACCAGGGATTGGGGGGAATGTTATGATACAGCCTATAGCTGTATCAGTAACGGTGCGGGGCTTAGGTCCGACACCCACTCTAGCAGCTGGTGACCAGGCATCTGCCTGGCAGCTAGCAGTGTAGTAGGTGACTTCAAGCGAATAGGGTCGTTGGGTTTGTCAATGCTCCCGATTATGATCGGGAGAATTGTGTGTATTCCGAGTTTGGTTTTCTCAATCATTCGCTCGTTGGGTTTGACAATGTTCCCGATTATGATCGGAGGACTGTGGGTATTCTGAGTTTGGTTTTTCTCAATCATTCGCTCGTTGGGTTTGACAATGCTCCCGATTATGATCAAGAGGACTGTGGGTATTCTGAGTTTGGTTTTTCTCAATCATTCGTTCGTTGGGTTTGACAATGCTCCCGATTATGATAGGGAGGACTATGGGTATGCCGAGTACAAAAAAAAAAAAAAAAAAATGCTGAGTACATGTTTTCTGAATCATTTGCTCGTTAGGTTTGTCAGTGCTCCCGATTATGATCGGGAGGACTGTGTGTATTCCGAATTTGGTTTTCTCAATCATTCGCTCGTTGGGTTTGACAATGCTCCCAATTATGATCGGGAGGACTCTATGTATTCCAAATTTGGTTTTCTCAATCATTCGCTCGTTGGGTTTGTCACTCCTCCCGATTATGATCGGGAGGAATGTGTGTATTCCGAATTTGGTTTTCTCAATCATTCGCTCGTTGGGTTTGACAATGCTCCCGATTATGATCGGGAGGAATGTGTGTATTCCGAATTTTGTTTTCTCAATCATTCGCTACTTGGGTTTGACAATGCTCCCGATTATGATCGGGAGGACTCTGTGTATTCCGAATTTGGTTTTCTCAATCATTCGCTCGTTGGGTTTGACAATGCTCCCGATTATGATCGGGAGGACCGTGGGTATTCTGAGTTTGGTTTTTTCTATATCTGAATCTGATTTTGAATCTGAATCTGAATCTCAATCATTTGCTGAAGTCAAGGCAGCCCAGTTGCTTGAAGTCACTAGCATTCGGAGGCCCATGTTAGGAGCCCTATCATGGATACCAGTTCACATTCAGGCTCTTGGGTTGGTAGTTGACAATGCGCAGCAAGCCTGTCAGGGTCGGCGAGGGCGAATTTATCGCCGACAAAGAGCTTGAGGAAACTAGGGCGTGGGTTGAGACATGCGAAGGAATGCTCATGAGCAATTTCGAGGAGTTTGGTCCTAGCGACAGGAGGACGTCACCTCGATGTACACCAAAAGGGCCTTCACCTGACGCCGGTAAGAGAGCAATCGAACGGACTGTATTGCTGCACCGTGGCTCAGGTTAAATTTTCAAATCTGACAGATACATTTCGAATGTTACGTACGCGGTGGGATGTACACCGTTCGAAACAACCATTGTGTGCTGACCGCACTTGCCGCTTTCAATTTCGATAGGATATTGCGTAACTTCTGCACTTTTTACATTTCCTACAGCCTCCGCGAAGAAGTCAGGAAAGGCGCGACGAGGTCAGATTCCTACAATCAACGAAGAGGACAGATCGCCGACAACTTTGTAAGGTCATCGTATTCAAATTGTTATCTCCTTATAGCCCAGCTCCTGACATGGGCCTCCGAATGCTAGTGACTTCAAGCAACTGGGCTGTCTTGACTTCCGCAAGGGTGAGTGTCGACCAGAATGCTCCGCACATATGCCTGCATTCGCCGTGAAACCTCAACCAGTGAGCGTGCGTAGCCGTAACATAGAAGTCTGGTCCACCAACAACGACTTCGATGTTCATTGGCACTTGGCGCTCCTTGGTCCATTCGTCCATGACGCCACATCCCAAATCCTTCCCGTCCGATTGGAGTTTAACTTCCACTGTACTGTCATTGTAGACCCTGCGGAAGACAAATAGGTTGGTAAAGCAAATGATTGAGATTCAGATTCAGATTCAAAATCAGATTCAGATATAGAGAAAAACCAAACTCAGAATACCCATAGTCCTCCCGATCATAATCGGGAGCATTGTCAAACCCAACGAGCAAATGATTGAGAAAACCAAATTCGGAATACACACAGTCCTCCCGATCATAATCGGGAGCATTATCAAACCCAACGAGCAAATGATTGAGAAAACCAAATTCGGAATATACACAGTCCTCCCGATCATAATCGGGAGCACTGACAAACCCAACGAGCGAATGATTCAGAAAACATGTACTTGGCATTTTTTTTTTTTTTTTTTGTACTCGGCATACCCATAGTCCTCCCTATCATAATCGGGAGCATTGTCATTCCTAACGAGCGAATGATTGAGAAAAACCAAACTCAGAATAACCATAGTCCTCCCGATCATAATCCGGAACATTGACAAACCCAACGAGCGAATGATTGAGAAAACCAAATTCGGAATACACTGAGTCCTCCCGATCATAATCGGGAGCATTGTCAAACCCAACGAGCGAATGATTGAGAAAACCAAATTCGGAATACACACAGTCCTCCCGATCATAATCGGAAGCACTTACAAACCTAACGAGCGAATGATTCAGAAAACATGTACTCGGCATTTTTTTTTTTTTTTTTTTTTGACTCGGCATACCCATAGTCCTCCCTATCATAATCGGGAGCATTGTCAAACCCAACGAACGAATGATTGAGAAAAACCAAACTCAGAATACCCACAGTCCTCCCGATCATAATCGGGAGCATTGACAAACCCAACGAGCGAATGATTGACAAAACCAAATTCGGAATACACAGAGTCCTCCCGATCATAATTGGGAGCATTGACAAACCCAACGAGCGAATGATTGAGAAAACCAAATTCGGAATACACAGAGTCCTCCCGATCATAATCGGGAGCATTGTCAAACCCAACGAGCGAATGATTGAGAAAACCAAATTCGGAATACACACAGTCCTCCCGATCATAATTAGGAGCACTTACAAACCTAACGAGCGAATGATTCAGAAAACATGTACTCGGCATATATATTTTTTATTTTTTTGACTCGGCATACCCAAAGTCTTCCCTATCGTAATCGGGAGCATTGTCAAACCCAACGAACGAATGATTGAGAAAAACCAAACTCAGAATACCCACAGTCCTCCCGATCATAATCGGGAGCATTGACAAACCCAACGAGCGAATGATTGAGAAAACCAAATTCGGAATACACAGAGTCCTCCCGATCATAATTGGGAGCATTGTCAAACCCAACGAGCGAATGATTGAGAAAACTAAATTCGGAATACACACAGTCCTCCCGATCATAATTGGGAGCATTGTCAAACCCAACGAGCGAATGATTGAGAAAACTAAATTCGGAATACACACAGTCCTCCTGATCGGGAGCACTGACAAACCTAACGAGCGAATGATTCAGAAAACATGTACTCGGCATTTTTTTTTTTTTTTTTTTTTGTACTCGGCATACCCATAGTCCTCCCTATCATAATCGGGATCATTGTCAAACCCAACGAACGAATGATCGAGAAAAACCAAACTCAGAATACCCACAGTCCTCCCGATCATAATCGGGAGCATTGTCAAACCCAACGCGCGAATGATTGAAAAACCAAACTCGGAATACACACAGTCCTCCCGATCATAAAAAAATCAAACCTAAAACCTGTCAAAGAAAACTTGATCCACCGAATGCCTAGACGGAACAGGCAAAAGGGCTAAATTCTTCTGGGCTGTGACATTTCATCAGTCATGCTATGCAAGTCAAGCAGGCCTCAACTACACATCTTTGCTTTACCTATTGCAGTACTGGGCCACTAAAACAAACCTAGTAAATAGGTAGGTGGCCGAGGTGGGCAAGAACACAGTAAAATAGAAGAACTGCAGGTGTACATGATCCATATGTCAGTGTCATGTAAAGTACCAATCACAACATAAACACCCAACCACACTCCTGGCAAAGATTAACCAATAAACAAGGCAACCTGTTGGCAAGCAGTAACTTGGTCAACACAGGCACAAGGCAGCTAAGTCTGGGCTACAATTGCAGTCTACCACTACAATGCAATTCATAACCAAACCAGACGCTATGGAAATCTTGGAACGGTAGCTAAGGATGCATGCCATATGGGTATGCAGTACTGTCCGCCATTACTCTGACGCAGGTGCAAGCGGGTAACCATCATGCAGGTAGGCAGGCCTCAGGAAGGTGCAAGCGGGTGCAGAGCTGTTCGCCAGTACTCCGGCGCAGGTGCTGGCCCGGCGCGTGTCCTGGTCTGGTCTGGCAGGTGCAGGCGGGTAACCGCCATGCAGGTAGGCAGACCTATCCAGTGCTCCGAGCGCCAGTGCTCCTGGCTATCTGCCCAGCATCCACCAGAGAAGGTGCTAGGCAGGACAGTGACAGTGAAATGCATTGCGCAAAGGGTGCGAGAATTAGAAGCAACTCGGGGGTTATTCACAACCACCCGGTGCTAATGCAGATGCGCAGCAAGGCGATGCAGAAAGCGAAAGGCAAAGCAGCAGATCATGAGAACATAGCTGAAGTGAATTCCCATAGCAGTGAAATGCATTGCGCAAAAGGTGCGAGAATTAGGTGCAACTCGGGACCATGCAGGGCCACCCGGTGCTAATGCGGATGCGCAGCAAAGCAATGCAGGATGCGAAAGGCAATTTGCGCAAGGCATGAAAGGAGGTGAAAGCGCAAGGCATGAAAAGAGGTGAAAGCGCAAGGCATGAAGCAAAGCCTTACCGACTTATCAAAACAGTCTTTCATGCATGCGCAGCAAGGGGGGGCCCGGCAAGGGGGGTCAATCAATGCACATCAAGGGGTCATGCAAAGGGGTCAAGCTGCCAGGTCATGCAAAGGGGTCAAGCTGCCAGAGAAGGTGCTGGGCATGGCAATCAATGCACAGCAAGGAGTCATGCAAAGGGGTCAAGCTGCCAATCCATTGAGAAGGACACCAAGGCAGAGGCTGTGCAATCGGATGGAGACAATGTAGACATTGCTAAGGAGGAGGAGATGGAGGAGGAGGAAGATGGGGATGGGGGCATGGAGGAGGAGATTCTAGTGCAGCGATTGTACAGGCGCTGTTGTTACCCAACAAGTTAGCATTGGCCCTCTTTCTACAACGTGATAGCCTGTCATAAGTACTAAGTTGTACTTTCGAACTGTTGAGTTGTGAGTTGTGAGATAAATAATTATGAGCAATGCGTTCAAGACTTTGTAAACAGCTTTCACCTTCCTCTTGACTGTCCTCTACAATTGATTTTGTATTGGAAGTACTTCGAAGGAACTTTCTCTCTCTCCAAACGAGCAAATCAATGTTACAATTGAAATTGAAGGGAATAGTCTCTTTCTCCGGAATGCAACAAAACAATCTTACATAATAAATTGTAAGATATTTTCGTAAAATACACCAAAAAAGCAAAATCAATCAATTTGCGAAAACGATCTTACAAAATAAATTGTAAGATATTTTCGTAAAATACACCAAAAAAGCAAAACCAATTAATTTGCGAAAACGATCTTACAATATTTATCGTAAGATTTCAGTAAAATAAAAAATCCGTTCGGAAGCAGGAACGCCCATTAATGCCTTAATGCCCTGTATGCTACTCAATTCCTGTTTGGTTGTGCTTTCTTTTGTTCCTTCCCACGCGACACCTGTAATTTCTTGCATCTTATCGTATGCATCGGCTCCTTCGAAGATCTCATTTTTGTACACGATTGCTGGAAGCCTCGTGATCCTCAACAACTTCAGCAGGTCTCGGAGCTCGAGATGTGATAGGTCATTGACAACAACTCTCGCATCCTCGCATTCCAACCAAGAAATGTAATATGTTGCAAACAACCGACAGTGTTCGCAGTTGCTGCTCAACACCACAGTCCATCCGGTAGCTGGGACAGCTGTCGAAATCATGGCCATAATGTTGAACAAATCAATAATAATATCATTATACTACATTTTGATTACGATAAAGGTGGATCATGCGCAGTGCCTACTGGCAAACTGGTGTGGACGCAGCAGGAGGAGGAAGGTTGCAACGGTTTACTTTTCAGATGCAACAGTTGTAAAGACAAAACAGGAACCACCCCAATCTGCCCCATTGTCCATCATTCGCACATGCCACAGCGGCTGGCAGCCGCATGCCCCATGACCTTTCAAAACTTACAAAATAAATTAAACTTATAATGATTGAGGATGAGAACAACCATGTCGTAGGATGTAATGATAATGATAATGTAAATACGATTGGGTTTCCCTGAATTTTGTTATTTTTGTTATTTTTGTTACTTTTGTAATTTTGGATGGGGAGGACCACTACTTCACTGCTGCTGCACCCACATGCACTTCACACACATCATCATCTGTTTTAACTGCCGCTGCACTTCGCCTCCCCCCTCTTAAAATGAAAATGGTCAGATGTAGCATGAGTCTGTGCTCTTCTCAATCCGTCTTGCGACACCCCTACCCCATTCTTCTCCCACGCTTTCCGCCTGTTTGTCACAGTCCACATGTAGAGACCGGCTACATTTACTACAGTTGGCGGAACAGTAAAATAAAACATCCAAAAAACGGTATAATGCGGTGACAATCATATATTGTATGAGTGGATGGTCCTATAAAATGACCCGTCCAGCAAAGAAACCTCCTTACATGACGCATTGCACATCAACAAAGACCCCGTGTTCTTTTGGGCCACGGTACTGGGGAAGAGGCGATCGCTTAAGTGCGGCTGGTCCTTCAATGGACACTCTCGAAAGTACCGACAAAAGAACGATACGGAGTCTGCAGGATGGAGAGCCGTGATCTAAAAAAGAACCACGATATTCTCGTTAACATCCTACAATTTGTTGATTCAAAATCGTATTGGTGTTCCACTGCCCCGTGGATTTCTACACCATTAGGTTACACCGTAAGGTGTGCCGTACTCGAGGCGGTTTCATTTTAGTATTCCGTCGACTGTAGTTTCCGTCATCCCAATGAGTTTCCGTCATCCCAATGGGGCTCCTCTCAGTGCCTTGCACAACTGCTGCTTGTCCAGCCCCCCTGCGTACAATTAACACGAACAAAATTGTGATGATTAGTAAAAATGGATCCTGAGACGGTTGTTCTAGTTGGTGCTGGCACAGGTGACATGAAAATGCTGAATATCGGCTTGTGTATGCAGATGAGTGATTACAAGACCTGCATACAACAAGCACTAACTTTGTCATGCTCACTAAACAAACGAGAGAGTGTCCTCGCACTGATTTCTGCAGGATCGCATCCAACTAATTGCGATCTTTCTGCGGCTTCTCGAAACGGTCATTATGATTTAGTAAAAACATTACTTGCCCTCCCAGGTGCACAATTTGATACAATTACTGCATGTTATGTCGCACGACACAACGGGTATCATGATATAGTGAACCTCTTATCATCCAACTTGCCTGCTGGGTGAGTGAGAGTTACTGTTGTGGGTGAGGATGGACGAGTAGGATGCGCAAGCCGCCGCGTTCCCTTGGCGGGGTGCGATATTAATGCGCCCGTCCTTGTAGTTCTCATCGAACGCGCGTTCCTTCATGTATTTCTCCTCGTAGTGCTTGTGAAAAAAAATTGAAATGTTTCGCTCGAGCTGTAAAGACACACACATATTATACTTCCACTTTGCCGCTATTTATCATTTCTCAACTCAATCAATCATGTCTTGTACTTTCGTTAACGTGTCAGAACAACCGTGCATCATCGACCTATCAAGGGACGATGAAGACATTGTTCGCGACTGCGTGAAACAAATCTGCAACTGCGTTCTGAACACACTTGAGCCGTGCATTGTATCCTTGGTATCGTCTGATGATGAGTCCGACGACGAGGCCCAGGCCATGTCCGAGTCCGAGTTTGACGACGAGGCCCAGGCCATGTCCGAGTCCGAGTCCGAGTCCGAGTCCAAGTCCGAGTCCGAGTCCGACGACGAGGCCCAGGCCATGTCCGAGTCCGAGTCCGAATCCGAGTCCGAGTCCGAGCCCGAGGCCCAGGCCATGTCCGAGTCTGACGACGAGCCCGAGGCCCAGCCCGAGCCCGAGCCCGAGCCCGAGACCCAGTCCGATAATCAGTCGTCCCCCACGTTTAAAGACATATCCGGGCTACTGGAGAGGACCGGGATCTTAGAAACGTTCCTCGCAAGAGGGCCTACCCGGGCGACCATGTCCACCAGCTGGTGGAAGTACTGGTTGTCTGACGACGCCATGAAACCTGGTTACATGCCGGTTGGAAGAGGAATGAACAGAGGATGATGATCATGCGGCTGCATCCCGACAAGGCCAACTCCTTGCGCGATGAGCGCATGACCGAGGCTGATCACAAGTGGATGGACAAACTGTCCCAGAATCTGAATGGTGCATTCGACGTGTCGAGTCCCGAGATTCCCGAGATTCCCCGTGAGATGTACGATATTTTCTACTTGCTCAATAATACTGAGTTCAGGCTTCCCTCCACGCCGACTTTGGCTTAAATTGCTGCGTCTAATTTTTGTTTTCGAAATGCGGACTTGATGTGTGCGTTGTTCATATTTGGTTAGGTTTTCGAGCAGGAGTCTGCTCTGCTTGAATTCACGTGTGAGAATGAGTATGCGCAAGTCACCGGCATTCGAAGTCTTCACACAAGCGGTCTCACCCCAAGGGAGATAATCTCAAGGCGGGGTGATGTTGCCATCGCCGTAGAAATGCATACCCGGGTTGTGCGGAAACCTAGCGAGCTGCGCTGCCAACTGGCTGACCCGGGCCTCCAGACAGTTGGTCTTGGCTGCATCCTGTACAGCTTGGGCTGACATGACATTGGAGTGAGATGCCAGATGGTCCATCCTGCCTGCATCCTGTACAGCTTGGGCTGACATGACATTGGAGTAAGATGCCATGACATTGGAGTGAGATGCCAGATGATCCATCCTGGCTGCATCCTGTACAGCTTGGGCTGCCATGACATTGGAGTGAGATGCCAGATGGTCCATCCTGGCTGCATCCTGTACAGCTTGGGCTGACATGACATTGGAGTAAGATGCCATGACATTGGAGTGAGATGCCAGATGGTCCATCCTGGCTGCATCCTGTACAGCTTAGGCTGACATGACATTGGAGTAAGATGCCATGACATTGGAGTGAGATGCCAGATGGTCCATCCTGACTGCATCCTGTACAGCTTGGGCTGACATGACGTCGACCTGGGCCTCCAATTCTTTTTTCGCCTTAACCAGTCTTTCCAAGTAAGCGATGCTGTCAACTGCACAGGTTGGAATCTTAGCAAGATGGCTGGGACATTTATTGGAATATGGTTGGCAAGGGATTCCGTATTTACGTCGAACGCAGGCCATGTAATTCGCTCACAATTTATGTACACTCAATGAATCACAATTTATGAGTTTTCAATTGAACTCACCCAACACTTGCATGAATACAGTCGACGGAATACTAAAATGAAACCGTGCGTGTGCGTGATGAGTCTGGACGATAGACGTTATAGTGTATGAGTGGATGGTCGTAAAAAATGGCCCGTCCAGCAAAGAAACCTCCTTACATGACGCATTGCACATCAACAAAGACCCCGTGTTCTTTTGGGCCACGGTACTGGGGAAGAGGCGATCGCTTAAGTGCGGCTGGTCCTTCAATGGACACTCTCGAAAGTACCGACAAAAGAACGATACGGAGTCTGCAGGATGGAGAGCCGTGATCTAAAAGAGAACCACGATATTCTCGTTAACATCTTGCAATTTGTTGATTCAAAATCGTATTGGTGTTCCACTGCCCCGTGGATTTCTACACCATAAGGTGTGTCGTACACGAAGCGGTTTCATTTTAGTATTCCGTTGACTGTACTTAAGCGCTCGAAATAAGGCAGATGCTGCTCGACTGAAGATTGAGCTTGAGACTGAGCACTCTCTAAATAAGGCAAATGCTGCTCGAGTGAATAGTCTGGAGATTGAGCTTGAGACTGAGCGCGCTCGAAATAAGGCATAAATGAAGATTGAGACTGAGCGCGCAGAAGCACTTGAGAAGCAACTTAGGTACGAACTGTCAAGCATGACTGCCGAGCAATGGAATTCCCTGAACGATCATGACAAAGTAGTATTTGGTGTCCAGGCTCCTTCAGGTAATGCCGGCTACCAACTGTGGGTGGACAAGTACAAGCCAACAGACACTAGAGAGCTGGTGGGAAACAACACGCTGATTACCACCCTCAGGATGTGGCTCAGCAACTGGGAGGGTGTAAATCTGCGTGGCCAGCAACCACAGGCCCCTCCTGGCAGCCGGAAGAATTCTAAGGACCTGTCCAAGAAGGCGGTGCTGCTCAGTGGTCCTCCGGGAATCGGCAAAACCTCTGCCGCCCATATCTTGGCCAAGGAGTGCAACTTTGAGATTGTGGAGATGAATGCCAATGACACCCGTAACAAGTCGGATTCAAAGATCTCAGCTGGCATGGGAGGGAAGTCGGCCAACATGATCAAGGAGATGGCAACCAATCGATCTCTGTTGGTGGGAGCTGATGGGAAAATGAAGAAGCAGCTGCTGATCATGGATGAGGTTGATGGGATGTCTGGTGGTGACCGTGGTGGTGTGCAAGACCTGATCCAGACGATCAAGTCCTCAAAGGTGCCCATTATCTGCATCTGTAACGACAAGTGGAACCAGAAGTTGAAAAGCTTGCGGAACTACTGTGTGGAGCTTGACTTCAGGTCACCCACCCCACAGCAAGTCAAGATAAGGATGATGGAGATCTGCCGCAAGGAGGGGCTGACTGTCAATGATGCCACCATGGAGGCCCTGGCCAAGGGAGCCAATTGCGACCTACGCTCTATCCTAGGACAGCTGCAAATGGTCCGTCTTAGTCGCACCACCCTGTCCTACGATGACGTTAAGGGCAGCCAGGCATGCGACAAGGACAGTGACCTGTCTCCTTTCGAGTGTGCAAGAAAGTTGCTAGAGCCTGCCAGCTCCAGCATGAGCATTCAAGATCGGCTGAACCTAGCTATGGTGGACGACATCGTCCCCCTGTTGATCCAGGAGAACTACCTTAACCACCGCCTAGTCATCGCAGGAACTGAGGAGCAGCGGATGAGGGCAGTGGCGAAGTCAGCTGAGGCCATATCTGCAGGAGATGTGATCAACACGTCTGTGCGGCGCTACATGAACTGGAGCCTTATGCCTGCCTTCAACACGCTTGCATGCCTTGTGCCGGGGGCGTACATGCGCGGCGGGAGGGACGCCTTCTGGCCAGGCGACAACTACTCTCGCTTCACCTCATGGCTGGGCAACTTCTCAACCTCAAACAAGCAAAAACGCTTGCTGGGAGAACTCACCACCACCATGGCTTCCAGCGGCCACATGGCTTCTAGCAGATCTCCCGTGCGGTTAGAGTACCTATCAGCCATGCGCACCCTACTGACGCGTCCACTAGTGACTGATGGAGAGAGTGGTGGCATCCAGCAGAGTGTTACCCTGATGCAGGACTACTGCGTCTCCCGGGAAATGTTTGACTACGTGATTGACGTGACCAAGTTCAAGACCAAGGCCGATTGGGGAGAGGACCCCATGAAGGATGTCCCTACAAAGATTAAGAGCGCCTTTACCAGGGGTTCAACCGGCCAAGGCTGAAGGCGGAAGTGCGGTGCAATGCTCGCCGCACCTCTGAAGGGCCACAAACAAGGGTTTAAGAAGGGTAAGAAGGGCGCTGCCGGAGCAGTGACGACGGATCACCACTTGAGGAGGAAGAGGTCGGCGGCGGGGGTGAGATTGGGGGGGGGCGGGGTCTCCGCGGTGTGGTGATGGTGGTGGGTGGGGCGGGGCGGGGGGCGCGAGGGGGGTGGGCGGGTGGGGGGGGAGGGGGGCTTGGGGGCGGCGGGGCGGGGGGTGGCGGGGGAGGGGTGTGGTGGGGGGAGGGGGGGAGGGGGGGGGGGGGCTGGGGGTGGGCAAGGGTGGAGTGGGGGCTGTGGTTTGGGGGGGGGTCCTTGGGGGTCGGGTGGGGGACGGGGGGGGGGTGGGGGGGGGTTGGCGGGCGGGGGGGGCGGGGGGGGGGGGGGGGGGGCAGGGAGGGCGCGGGGGGGTGGGGCGGTGCGGGGGGGGTGGGCGGGGGCGGCGGTGGTGGGTGGGGGTTTGGTTTGGGCGGGGCCGTGCGGGGGGGCAGGCGGGAGGGGGCGTGGGGGGGCGGGGGGGGTGGAGGGGGGGGGGGGGGGGGGGGGGGGGGGGGGTCGGGGGGGGGTGGGAGGGGCCGTGGGGGGGGGGCGGTCCGGTGGGGGCCCGTGGGGGGGGAGGGGGGGGGTGCGGGGGGCGGGGAGGGGGGGCGGCTTGGTTAGGTTCGGGGGGGTTGGGGGGGTGGTTGGTTGTTGGGGGCGGGTGGGAGCTGGGGTGGGGGGGGGGGGGGGGGGGTCGTGGTGGCGGGGCGGGGGGGGTGGGGGGGGGTGGGGGGGGGGGGTGGTGCGGGATGCGGGGGGGGTGGGCAGGGGGGGCCGGGAGGGGGGCGTTGGGGGGGGGGGTGGGGGGGGGTGAAAAACAAAAAAAGGAAGAGTGACAGGGTATGAGAAAAGCTTAGTGCAGGTGCAGAATGAAGACGAGGGACGAAGATGATGGGCGAAGAGATGGTAGCGGCAGCCAAAGCCAGCTGCTAAGTGCCAAGCTGAGCAAGAGCAGGCATGAAGCTGGCTTCAAGTCTCGAAAAGGGCAACAGGAATAAAGTCGGAGCCAGGGCCGAAGGGACGGCGAAGGCGCTGAAGGGGGACAGAGGGGAAGCAGGAGGTGATTGGAGTAGGGAATTAAGTGAGGGGGGGGAAGGGGGGGGTTGGCATAGACCTCTGTCACGTGGGTTGATACACCATTAGGTTACACCGTAAGGTGGTGCCGTTACACGAGGCGGGTTTTCATTTTAGTATTCGTCGGACTGGATCACTATTTACTATAAATTAAACCCACACTGTCTGGTCTCACGGCCCTCCCTACAGATTTGGAGCTTAAATAGTCCCTGCTTCCAGCAACATTTAAATAGGGGGTTTCAGAGTTGTAATTTCCCAATGAAATGCAGTAAGGGCAACTACGTCGATGCGGAGCACTCCTTCGGTTGCCATGCTCATAATTGTTTAGGGTTTTATATTGTACATTTCAAAACACGATCTTCAGACATGGATTACTTACCTTACCAGAATCCCACGTACACTGTAGGGTCTATTGTAACCATAGACAACCCAACAACGCACAACGACTTGGATAAGACAACAAGTATCGTGGGGCTAGGATACGAGGCTTACATTCACAAGGGATTTCCGATGTATGGTGTGCTGATGAGAAAGAACCATGCGTGCTATGACATGAAAAATTTCAAGCAATCAACCTCATGCTTGTCAAGTGATATATGTTGCCAACACTTGGATGAGAACCGTATCACAACACTTGATGTCAACAACAGTCATCACTTTCGGGCAAAGCATGATCAGCATGCATGTCGGGAATGAACAATGTGTCGGGATAGAGACTTTGGCCTCCCATTCAAACTTGGAGGAGGCGTCGTCAGTCGAATGTCTCATCTCGAGTGTAGGGAATCCGGGTCCGCAGGTCCGCCCCAAAAAACGAAGGGGAGCTGGAGTTGGAGGCGCAGGTTCGAATCACACGAGGAGCATCTTTCGGGGCGAGTGGGTGGTGGTTTCCACGGCGCACGTGAGTAGTTGGCTGCATGCATGTTGCAACCTTTCGAACCTGCTGCTACTGCTTTCAGTCTTTATCGAACCCGAGCTCATCTTTGCCAACCCTTCAGGTACAACAACACCATGCCACCCACGTGTGGTGAGTCGAGTCTACATGCATATAAAAAAACAGGCATCTAACCTTCAATACGACTTGCCACCATGTTTACTGGTAACTGCTCCTCATGTCCTTGTTACAGTCACTGCCGGTGCACGTATGCTCCACCTTTCCAGGACGGGGATTCAGAGGTAGCACTCAACCTACCGGGCAAGGTCATGCATGTGCGAGCCCTGTGCAGTGGCTTAGCGTCCATTCGCCCGAGCCTACTCTATGTCAAGAATGCACTGGAAGATCATCATGACATGGATTGGACAATTTTTCAAGACACCGTAGCACGAGAGCTCACTATGGCATCCATGTTCCTGGGCGGCATTTTGGACGGCTGCGTGATCGCAGAGATGCAGCAATCAAGTGACAAAGGGGGGCCTGCAGCTCCCAAGAGATCTGTGTCCTTTCAGGGAACCATGTTCCAGGATGCAACGCTTCGCAACATACAGGCAGGGGTCAACGGATTGCGTTCGTTTTACTTTGAAGAGCAGAGTGTGCAGGCAAGCTTATGGACTGTCATAATTTTTTGGAAACACTACTTTCCTTACCAACCGCTACCAACAGAGTTCTCGCGAGGCAGACTACACACTCTACTCGACTTCCAGCTTGTCCTCGGAAGTAACCATGCAGCACTTGACACAGGTATACCTGAGTCCAAGGACAGCCTCAATAGCAAGCCACTCAGCGGTCCTGTGGTGCACGACCTCCTAATCCCTGCGTTCAACGCTGCGTGCGGCATTACTGCTCGCCTTGTGGAGATTTATGCAGTTTCTGGAAATCATACAGTTGATCAAATAATTTTGGGACACTCTGTATAATTTGAATGATATCCCCTGAAACCAGATACAGGTCCGAGGTTCACTACAAATATTTTTTGCCGACATGATCGATCATGTAATGGGCGTTCCTGCTTCCGAACGGATTTTTTATTTTACTGAAATCTTACGATAAATATTGTAAGATCGTTTTCGCAAATTAATTGATTTTGCTTTTTTGGTGTATTTTACGAAAATATCTTACAATTTATTTTGTAAGATCGTTTTCGTAAATTAATTGATTTTGCTTTTTTTGTGTATTTTACGAAAATATCTTACAATTTATTTTGTAAGATTGTTTTGTTGTATTCCGGAGAAAGAGACTATTCCCTTCAATTTCAATTGTAACATTGATTTGCTCGTTTGGAGAGAGAGAAATTTCCTTCGAAGTATTCCAATACAAAATCAATTGTAGAGGACAGTCAAGAGGAAGGTGAAAGCTGTTTACAAAGTCTTGAACGCATTGCTCATAATTATTTATCTCACAACTCACAACTCAACAGTTCGAAAGTACAACTTAGTACTTATGACTCCGAAATCTGTACTTATGTGCACCTCACTTATGTATAACTCACAACTCAGAACTTATATGTACCGTATACAAGTCAGAACTAATAACTCCTAACTCAGGACTTATTATTCATAATTTCATACCTCATAGCCTCATTATGTACATAACACAAATTTATATCCTTAAATCTGCAAACTGCCATCCTAGAATCCTGAAATCACTCAAAATGTGTGTTGGATAAGGCAAACTAGTACACTCGTGCAAACTTGTGCACGGTGCTAATGTTGCACTGCTGCCAACAAGTCCATTGGTGATAACTTCTGCACTTGGTGCTGACAGGTCATGTGCTAAGTGACGCCATGGTGCTACCTGACACAATACTGTCTACTCTAGATTGTGGGAACAGGCTATCACGTTGTAGAAAGAGGGCCAATGCTAACTTGTTGGGTAACAACAGCGCCTGTACAATCGCTGCACTAGAATCTCCTCCTCCATGCCCCCATCCCCATCTTCCTCCTCCTCCATCTCCTCCTCCTTAGCAATGTCTACATTGTCTCCATCCGATTGCACAGCCTCTGCCTTGGTGTCCTTCTCAATGGATTGGCAGCTTGACCCCTTTGCATGACTCCTTGCTGTGCATTGATTGCCATGCCCAGCACCTTCTCTGGCAGCTTGACCCCTTTGCATGACCTGGCAGCTTGACCCCTTTGCATGACCCCTTGATGTGCATTGATTGACCCCCCTTGCCGGGCCCCCCTTGCTGCGCATGCATGAAAGACTGTTTTGATAAGTCGAAAAGGCTTTGCTTCATGCCTTGCGCTTTCACCTCTTTTCATGCCTTGCGCTTTCACCTCCTTTCATGCCTTGCGCAAATTGCCTTTCGCATCCTGGCCCTGCATGGTCCCGAGTTGCACCTAATTCTCGCACCCTTTGCGCAATGCATTTCACTGCTATGGGAATTCACTTCAGCTCTGTTCTCATGATCTGCTTTGCCTTTCGCTTTCTGCATCGCCTTGCTGCGCATCTGCATTAGCACCGGGTGGTTGTGAATAACCCCGAGTTGCTTCTAATTCTCGCACCCTTTGCGCAATGCATTTCACTGTCACTGTCCTGCCTAGCACCTTCTCTGGTGGATGCTGGGCAGATAGCCAGGAGCACTGGCGCTCGGAGCACTGGATAGGTCTGCCTACCTGCATGGCGGTTACCCGCCTGCACCTGCCAGACCAGACCAGGACACGCGCCGGGCCAGCACCTGCGCCGGAGTACTGGCGAACAGCTCTGCACCCGCCTGCACCTTCCTGAGGCCTACCTGCATGATGGTTACCCGCCTGCACCTGCGTCAGAGTTCTGGCGGACATTACTACATACCCATATGGCATGCATCCTTAGCTACCGTTCCAAGATTTCCATAGAGTCTGGTTTGGTTATGAATTGCATTGTAGTGGTAGACTGCAATTGTAGCCCAGTCTTAGCTGCCTTGTGCCTGTGTTGACCAAGGTACTGCTTGCCAACAGGTTGCCTTGTTTATTGGTTAATCTTTGCCGGGAGTGTGGTTGGGTGTTTATGTTGTGATTGGTACTTTACACGACATTGACATATGGATCATGTACACCTGCAGTTCTTCTATTTTACTGTGTTCTTGCCCACCTCGGCCACCTACCTATTTACTAGGTTTGTTTTAGTGGCCCATTACTGCAATAGGTAAAGCAAAGATGTGTAGTTGAGGCCTGCTTGACTTGCATAGCATGACTGATGAAATGTCATAGCCCAGAAGAATTTAGCCCTTTTGCCTGTTCCGTCTAGGCATTCAGTGGATCAAGTTTTCTTTGACTGGTTTTAGGATTGATTTTTTAAGATCGGGAGGACTGTGTGTATTCCGAGTTTGGTTTTCTCAATCATTCGCTCGTTGGGTTTGACAATGCTCCCGATGATGATCGGGAGGACTGTGGGTATTCTGAGTTTGGTTTTCTCAATCATTCGCTCGTTGGGTTTGTCAATGCTCCCGATTATGATCGGGAGGACTGTGGATATTCTGAGTTTGGTTTTCTCAATCATTTGCTCGTTGGTTTTGACAATGCTCCCGATTATGCTAGGGAGGACTCTGTGTATTCCGAATTTGGTTTCTCAATCATTCGCTCGTTGGGTTTGTCAATGTTCCCGATTATGATCGGAGGACTGTGGGTATTCTGAGTTGGTTTTTCTCAATCATTCGCTCGTTGGGTTTGACAATGCTCCCGATTATGATTGGGAGGACTATGGGTATGCCGCGTACAAAAAAAAAAAAAAAAAAGCGGAGTACATGTTGTCTGAATCATTCGCTCGTTAGGTTTGACAGTGCTCCCGATTATGATCGGGAGGACTGTGTGTATTCCGAATTTGGTTTTCTCAATCATTCGCTCGTTGGGTTTGACAATGCTCCCGATTATGATTGGGTGGACTCTGTATATTCCGAATTTGGTTTTCTCAATCATTCGCCTCGTTGACTTGTCAATGCTCCCGATTATGATCGGGAGGACTATGGGTATGCCGACTAAAAAAAAAAAAAAAAAAAAAAAACCCGAGTACATGTTTTCTGAATCATTAGCTCGTTGAATTTGTCAGTGCTCCTGATTATGATCGGGAGGACTGTGTGTATTCCGAATTTGGTTTTCTCAATCATTCGCTCATTGGGTTTGTCAATGCTCCCGATTATGATCGGGAGGACTGTGTGTATTCCGAAGTTGGTTTTCTCAATCATTCGCTCGTTGGGTTTGATAATGCTCCCGATTATGATCGGGAGACTATGGTGTTTTCTGAGTTGGTTTTCTCACATCAGTCGTTCGTTGGGGGTGGGGGGGGTTTTGACATGCTCCCGATTATGAATCGCATATGATTAAGGTATGCCGGTTTACACAAAAAAAGAAAAAAAATGCGGAGTTACATCTTTTCTGAATCATTCCTCGTTGGGTTGGTCAGTGCTCCCATTATGAATCGGGAGGATTGTGTTGTATTCCGAAGTTTGTTTTTCTCATCATTCGCGGGCGTGGGGGGGGGGGGGGGAGGGGGGGGGGAGGAGGGGGGGGGGGGGGGGGGGGGGGGGGAGAAGGGGGGGGGGGCGGGGGGGGGGGGGGGGGGGGGGGGGGGGGGGGGGGGGGGGGGGGGGTCGTTGGGTTTGATGACAATGCTCCCTGATTGGAGGTGTGCGTTGGGAGGACTAGTGTGGTATGCCTCGTACAAAAAAAAAAAAAAACAGCGGGTACATGTTGTGGCTGAATCATTGCGCGGGGGTGGGGGTCGGGGGGGGGGGGTTGTAGGGGTGGGGTTACGGAGTCTCCCGATTATGATCGGGGTGGGATGACTGTGTTGTATTTTCCGATTTGGTTTTTCTGAATCGGTTGTCGCGGGGTCGGGTGTTTTGGTTTTTGACAATGTCCCGATTATGATTGGTGGACTCTGTAATTCCCGATTTGGTTTTCCTCAATCATTCGCAATCGTTGGAACTTTCGGGGGAAGTGGGTGGGGCTCCCTATTATTGGCAGGGATCGGGAGGACTAGGGGGGGGGTGGGGGGGGTGGTGGCCGACTAAAAAAAAAAAAAAAAAAAAACCCGAGTACAATGTTTTTCTGTTTTGTGGGGTTTCTTCTGATCCGTAGCTCGTTTAATTTTTCAGTAGCTCCTGATTAGGGGTGGACGAAAAGGGGTGTGAGGACGGGGTGTGTGTATTCCCGAATTTGGTTTTCTCAATCATTCGCTCATTGGGTTTGTCAATGGCTCCCGAAATTATGATCGGGAGGACTTGGTGATATGTCCGCATTTGGGTTTTGCGGTCGGCTCGTGGGGGCATATGATCATGATCTCCCGGGGGGTGCGTGGGGGGGGGGTGTGGTGGGAAGAATTGGGATTGGGGGGGAGAGAAGGGAGGGGAAGGGAATTAAGGGGGTTCGGGGAGAGGGAGAGCTCCCTATTATGAGGAACATCAGATAAAACGAGAACGAGGACTATGGGGTATAAAACTGGATCCTGAGTTTGGTTTAATTCTCACTATTCGTAAAAAAGAAAATGGTCGGAGGGGGTTAAAATAAACACAGGGGGGGCACAATAAAAAATGGGGTGGGAAATGGAAAATACAAAGGGCCAAGATGCTGCGCTCCCGATTATGCTCGGGGGGAGGAATTAAGGGTATGGCCGGGTACAAAAAAAAAAAAACAAAATTCGGGAGTACATTTTTCTGATCATTCGCGGTCGTTGGGATTTGTGTCAGAGGTGGCTAAAAAAAACCGGGAACGAGATTAGGATCGGGAGGATTGTGTGTATTCCGATTTGGTTGGTATCTTCTCAATCTAGGGGGTCGCTCGATTGGTGGGGTGTGACAATGCTCCCGATTAAGATCGGGATGACTAAGTTGTGTGGGTGGGCCCGCGGACAAAAAAAAAAAAAAATACAAATGCAAGGTACATGTTTTTCCTGATCATTCTCCTCGTTGGGTTTGTCAGTTGCTTCCCGTTATGATCGGGTGGACTCTGTGTATTCCGATTTGGGGGGGTTGTTGGCGAAAAATGTGGGGTGCGGGAACAAATCATTCCAGGGGGGGCTGGGGAAAGGAAGTACGTATAGTGGTATATGGGGGATGTTAAAACATGATGACTACAAGGGCAACGAGGGTTATTAGAATCGTTGAGGCCGTGTGTGTAAATAGATTCGTAATTTTGTGTATGGGGAGAACAAGGAGTCAAAAACAATCAAGATCAGGTGGAGTGTCGCGAAGAGATACGTTTGGTTTTTGTGACAATGCTCCGATTATGATACTGAGGAACTATGGGTATTATGATTTTGGTTTTTCAATACAATCATGGGGACTGGGCGTTCTGTTGGTTTTGGAAGGGAGGGGGGGTGCTCGGCGATTATGATCGGAACGATTGGACTTATGGGTATGCCTAGTAACAAAACGAAAAAAAAAAAAAGGCAAAATGCCGAAGTATGCATGTTTCTGAATCATACAGCTTGTTGGTTTGGTGCCCACGTGCTCCCGATGAATTATCGGTAGGGAGGACTGTTGTGGGGGGGGTAATAGGATCCGACGGTTAGGTTTTCTCAAACATTACGCGTGGGGGGGTCGTTGGTAGTTGTGACACGGGTAGCTCCCGGGAAAGGTTAATGATCGGAAAGGCGCGTATGGGTAAGTGATGGGGGTGCCGAGGAGAGTACATGTTTTGCTTGAATCATTTCTCGTGGGGTTGTCAGTGCTCCCCGATTATCATCGTGAGGACTGTGTGTATTCCGAGTTGTTTCTTTATCTCATCATTCCTAGTTGGGTTGGTCATTGCTCCCGATTATGATCGGGAGACTGTGTGTATTCCGAAGTTGTTTTCCCTCAATTTCCATTTGCTCGTTGGGTTTAATAATGCCCCCTATATGATCGGAGGACTGTGGGTAATTCCTGATTTGGTTTTTCCTCTAGTATCTGAATCTGATTTGTGATCTGAACTGAATCTGAATCATTTGCCTTTACCACCTATTTTTGTCTTCCGCAGGGTCTACAATGACGTACCTGGTGGAAGTACAAACTCCAATCGGGGACGGGAAGGATTGTGGGATGCGGCGTCATGACGATGTACCAAGATCGCCAAGTGCCAATGACATCGAAGTTTGTTGGTGACCAAACTTTCCATGTTACGATACGCACGCTCACTGGTTGAGGTCTTCCTCGTCGAATGCAGTCATATGTTTCGTGAGTCATTCTGTCGATCACTTCACCCCTTGCGGAAGTCAAGACAGCCCAGTTTCTTTAATTCATAGCATTCGGAGTGCCCATGTCCAGGAGCTGGGCTATAAGGAGATACAATTTGAATATGACCTACCTTACCAAGTTGTCGGCGATCTGTCCCTTCGTTGATTGGAAGAAGCTTAACCTCGTCGCCGCTTTCCTGACTTCTTTCGTCTGAGGCTGTAGGAATGAAGAGGCAAGCATTTACGCAATATCCTATCGAAACAATTTGAAAGCGGCAAGTGCGGTCAGCACACAATGGGTTTTTTTCGAACTGTTACACCCACCGCGTAAGCGTAACATTCAAAATGTATCCTGTTCAATTTGAAATTTAAAAACTAAACCTGAGCCCGGTGCAGCAGTACGTCCGTTCGATTGGCTCTCTTAAAACCGCGTCAGGTGAAGGCCCTTTTTGGTGTACATCGAGGTGACGTCCTCCTTACGCTAGGACAACTCCTCGAAATTGCTCCTGACTCTTTTCCTTCCTTTCGGTCATATCTCTCAACCCACGCCCTCGTTTCCTCAAGCTCTTTGTTCGGCGATAAATTCGCCCTCCCGACCCTCGACAGGCTTGCTGCGCATTTTCACCCACCAACCAAGAGCCTGAATGTGACTGGTATCCATGATAGGGCTCCTAACAGGGCCTTCTCCGAAGCTATGACTTCAAGCAACTGGGTCTGTCTTGACTTCCGCAAGGGTGATGCGACCAAATGCATCTGCTCCGCACATATGCCTGCATTCGGCCGCGAAACCTAACCATGACGTGCTTACCCGTAACATAGAAGTCTGGTCCACCAACAACGACTTCGAACTTGTTCATTGGCACTTGGCGCTCCTTTGGGGTGGGTTTTCCATTCGTCCATTCCGGGCGCATCCCAAATCCGTATCCCGTCCGATTGGAGTTTTACTTCCACGGTACTGTCATTGAAGGCCCTGCGGAAGACAAATAGGTTGGTAAAGCAAATGATTCAGATTCAGATTCAGATTCAAAATCAGATTCAGATTTAGAGAAAAACCAAACTCAGAAAAGCCTCTAGTCCTCCCGATCATAATTCGGGACATTGTCAAACCCAACGAGCGAATGATTAGAAAACCAACTCGGAATACCACTGCTCCCTAATAGATCATAATCGGGAGCACTGACAACCCACGAGCGAATGATGTCAGAAAAACATGTACTTCGTCATTTTTTTTTTTTTTTTTTAC
>JACBWV010000738.1:0-24513 GCA_013435795.1 Chlamydomonas sp. ICE-L | reverse complement strand
CGATTTTTCGACACCCCTAGACTTCTGGCCTTCTAATAGACCGTCACCAAATCTTCTTAATCTTTTCCGCAATTCTGCTTGCTTTTTTCTAGAACCAGAAGTCCTCCGCTGCGTGTCCCGTACACGGACGATCACTACGGGTCCCTAGCACCGTTCTTGCACCGCCGGGGTCGTTTTGTACAGGACCATCGGCCATGTGGCCTGCAAGACTCACTCCGGGCTTGTCTCGTTAGTGAATGTGCCTTCCAGCCAGCCATGCCCAGTGTTATGCACTTATATAGTTCTCGAGCGCTCTTCATCTTGATCTTTGGGGCTTCGCTTAAATACTGTTATGAGGTGTTACCACAAGATGGGAAACCTTGGAGTACGTAAATAGCTTCAAGTCGTCATTGATCCCTGGTCCTCTCACAAGATCTCTTAGACTTTAATCGTCATACTCCCCTGTAATAGACCCCGGCATTGTTGTGTGCAAACAGTATTGTATTTTAGTGCAATCATTTAGGACACCACATAATCTTCCGCCCAGACTTGTAACTCGGCGACATCCCTTGGATAATACAACTCCTAGGTTCCAGGTACAAACTTCGCTTGTAGCATTTAGTTTCTATTGAAGACTGTTAACATGTAAATCAATGAGGGGACATGGCACACCCATCTTCCTCGCCAGAAGCTATAAGTCGGGAGCATTGTGCAGGACGTACATACACACACGGTAGCGATTTAACATTTGTAAATATCATTATATCACAGTATCTCTTGAACCGACTCTCCCGGTTGGGAAACCGCTCTCCGTTATCTTGAATCATGTGTAAACGGCGATTACTCCTTTGTAGACGGTGCTAGACTATCCAATAGTCCGAACATAACTTGTAACGTTGTCTAGGTAGGACAGCGTGAGAAGTCCCCTATAGACTGTCGACGACGTCTTTGAGCCTTGTGTAAAGGGCCCATTCTCTTGATCAGTTACCAACAATGCCATCAGATGGTCCAGGGTGACACTTCCAGGGTCTTTACAAAAAGAAAATAATATTAACCTTGCGAGATCACAGTAGTACTTTTTTGAGTTTGGTCAGATTGCTATGTGTGTGTCCGGAGAGGGAGGCAATGGCGTAACACCTCTCAAACAAAGATACCATTTCATCTCAACCAGCAAGGATCAGCTAATGCGACACACTGAGAGCGTTCTTTGTTGTCCCTTTGCCCGCGTTTCCATTTGCAATAAGCAATACGGTGGAAAAGCTGCCCCTCTTCTTCAGACCCAGGTTGAAAGAAATGATATTGGAAGCATATATAGTCAGATTGATGGACTTTCGAGTAGAATGAGGCAATTCACCAATACCCAATGAATGCCTCTTCCCTGGGAGAATAATCCTAACTTAACTAGACAGGAACATGAAGTCAGAATATTCTAGCATTATTTTGTTAAGTAATCATTTCAAGTTTTAAATACTGTGAATGCTCCCGATTATGATCGGGAGGACATGTCCTACGTGCGCTGTATTTGTACTCACACATGATGCGTGTCTTTAGAAGATCACCTCCTGCAGTCTTCTTTGTATGTGAGAAGTGGCGTGACTGAGGAAGATTAGTCTTCTTGTTGTCCATTGCATCAGCGGATGCGTGCAAGAAGAGCTTCGGATACTGTTCAGCAACAGTTTTTCACAGATGTCATACCTACGCCTTGACTGGTTTTAGGATTGCTTTCCCCTACTTTTCTTCTCCACGGGAATATTTGTCTGGCTTACTCCTTATGACTTGTGTTGTGGAAATCCCAGGAATTCTGGGTACCAGAATACCAGGGATTTGGGGGAATGTTATGATACAGCCTATAGCTGTATCAGTAACGGTGCCGGGCTTAGGGTCCGACACCCACTCTAGCAAGCTGGTGACCAGGATCTGCTGCCTGCAGCTAGCAGTGTAGTAGGTGACTCAACGCGAATATTGTGTCGTTGGTGTTGTCGTCAAGGCTCCCGATTATGATGCGAGGAGAATTGCTGTGTATTCCGGTTTGGTTTCTCTCAATATGGTTCGCTCGTTGGGATTTGACCATGCCTCCCGATTATGATCGGAGGACTGTGGGTATTCTGAGTTTGGTTTTTCTCAATCATATTCGCTCGTTGGGTTTGACAATGCTCCCGAGTATGATCAAGAGGACTGTGGGGTATTCTGAGTTTGTTTTTTTCTCAATCATTCGTTCATTGGTTTGACAATGCTCCCGATTATGATAGGGAGGACTATGGGTATGCCGAGTACAAAAAAAAAAAAAAAAAAAAAAAAAATGCTGAGTACATGTTTTCTGAATCATTTGCTCGTTAGGTTTGTCAGTGCTCTCGATTATGATCGGGAGGACTGTGTGTATTCCGAATTTGGTTTTCTCAATCATTCGCTCGTTGGGTTTGACAATGCTCCCGATTATGATCGGGAGGACTATGGGTATGCCGAGCACATGTTTTCTGAATCATTCGCTCGATGGGTTTGTCAGTGCTTCCGATTATGATCGGGAGGACTGTGTGTATTCTGAGTTTTGTTTTCTCAATCATTCGCTCGTTGGGTTTGTCAATGCTCCCGATTATGATCGGGAGGACTCTGTGTATTCCGAATTTGGTTTTCTCAATCATTTGCTCGTTGGGTTTGTCAATGCTCCCGATTATGATCAGGAGGACTGTGGGTATTCTGAGTTTGGTTTTTCTCAATCATTCGTTCGTTGGGTTTGACAATGCTCCCGATTATGATCGGGAGGACCAAGACTATGCCGAGTACAAAAAAAAAAAAAAAAAATGCCGGGGTACATGTGTTTCTGAATCAGTCGCATCGTTTGGTTTGTCAGTGCTCCCGATTATGATCGGGAGGACTGTGTGTATTCCGAATTGGTTTCCTCAATCATTCGCTCGTTGGGTTTGACAATGCTCCCGATTATGATCGGGAGGGACTCGTGTATTCTAAATTTTGTTTTCTTAATCATTCGCTCGTTGGGTTTGTCACTGCTCCCGATTATGATCGGGAGGACTGTGTGTATTCCGAATTTGGTTTTCTCAATCAATTCGCGTCGTTGGGTTTGACAATGCCCCGAATTATGATCGGGAGGACCGTGGGTATTCTGAGTTTGGTTTTTGGTCATCATTCGTTCGTTGGGTTTGACAATGCTCCCGATTATGATCGGGAGGACTATGGGTATGCCGAGTACAAAAAAAAAAAAAAAAAAAATGCCGAGTACATGTTTCCTGAATCATTCGCTCGTTGGGTTTGTCAGTGCTCCCGATTATGATCGGGAGGACTGTGTGTATTCCGAGTTTGGTTTTCTCAATCATTCGCTCGTTGGGTTTGTCAATGCTCCCGATTATGATCGGGAGGACTGTGTGTATTCCAAATTGGTTTTCTCATCATTCGCTCGTTGGGTTTGACAATGCTCCCGATTATGATCGGGAGGACTGTGGGTATTCTGAGTTTGGTTTTTCTCTATATCTGAATCTGATTTTGAATCTGAATCTGAATCTCAATCATTTGCTTTACCAACCTATTTGTCTTCCGCAGGGTCTACAATGACAGTACCGTGGAAGTAAAACTCCAATCGGACGGGAAGGATTTGGGATGCAGCGTCATGGACGAATGGAAATCTGACAGGTACATTTCGAATGTTACGTACGCGGTGGGATGTACACCGTTCAAAACAACCATTGTGTGCTGACCGCACTTGCCGCTTTTAATTTCGATAGGATATTGCGTAACTTCTGCACTCTTTACATTTCCTACAGCCTCCGCGAAGAAGTCAGGAAGAGGTCAGCTTCCTACAATCAACGAAGAGGACAGATCGCCGACAACTTTGTAAGGTCATCGTATTCAAATTGGTATCTCCTTATAGCCCAGCTCCTGACATGGGCCTCCGAATGCTAGTGACTTCAAGCAACTGGGCTGTCTTGACTTCCGCAAGGGTGAGTGTCAACCAGAATGCTCCGCACATATGCCTGCATTCGCCGTGAAACCTCAACCAGTGAGCCGTGCGTAGCCGTAACATATGGTGGAACGTCTGGTCCAGCCAACAACGACTTCGATGTCATTGGCAGCATTGTCGCTCCTTGTGGTCCATTCGTCCATGACTGGCCAGCATCCCGAAATCCTTGCCCGTCCATTGGGAGTTTAAAAACGTTCCACTGTACGTCTACTTGTACGACCTTGCGAAAGACAAATAGGAGTTGGTAAGCAAAATGATTGAGATTCAATTCCAATATTCCAAATCAGTTTCAGATTAGAGAAAAACCAAACTCAGAATACCTCCTAATCCCTCCCCGATCATAATCGGGAGCATTGTCAAACCCAACGAGCAAATGATTGAGCAAACCAAATATTCGAGAATACTACTCGAGTCACCTCACACCGATCATCATCGGAGCATTACAGTGAAACGCCAACGATGATATGAGTTACGATAAAACAAAACTCAGATACACACGTCCTCGCCGATCATAACGTAAGCACTGACAAACCATCTATCGAATGATTCCGAAACAATTGCTCGTCATACCCATAGTCCTCCCGATCATAATCGGGGAGCATTGTCAAACTCAATCCCATACGAGCGAATGATTGAGAAAACCTATTTCTGAACTACACACAGTCCTCAACTGCTACACTGGGGATCCCGATCAATAATCGGGAGCACTGACAAACCCAACGAGCGAATGATTCAGAAAACATTACATTATTGTAGCACGGACAAACCCAACGAGCGAATGATCAGCAAAACTGTATCGGCAATTTTTTTTTTGTTTTTTGTACTCGCATACCAATAGTCCCCTCCCGATCGTAATCGTGATCATTGTCAAACCCAACGAACTATGATTGGAGAAAAAAAACCAAACCAGAATACCATAGTCCTCCCTCTCCCGATCATAATCGTGAGCATTGTCGAACACAAGAGCTAATGATTGAAAAACCAAATTCGGGATACACAGAGCTTGTCCGACTCATAATCGGAGCATTGACAAACCAACCAAGGGGGTGGGGCGGCGAATGAGTGAAGAAAACCAAATTCGGAATACACACAGTCCTCCCGATCATAATCGGGAGCACTGACAAACCCAACGAGCGAATGATTCAGAAAATATGTACTCGGCATTTTTTTTTTTTTTTTTTGTACTCGGCATACCCATAGTCCTCCCGATCATAATCGGGAGCATTGTCAGACCCAACGCACGAATGATTAAGAATAACCAAACTCAGAATACCCACAGTCCTCCAGATCATAATCGGGAGCATTGTCAAACCCAACTAGCGAATGATTCAGAAAACATGTAAACGGCATTTTTTTTTTTGTACTCGGCATACCAATAGTCCTCCCGATCATAATCGACAGCATTGTCAAACCTAACGAGCGAATGATTGAGAAAAACCAAACTCAGAATACCCACAGTCCTCCCGATCATAATCGGGAACATTGACAAACCCAACGAGCGAATGATTGAGAAAACCAAATTCGGAATACACAGAGTCCTTCTGATTATAATCGGGAGCATTGTCAAACCCAACGAGCAAATGATTGAGAAAACCAAATTCGGAATACACACAGTCCTCCCGATCATAATCGGGAGCACTGACAAACCCAACGAGCAAATGATTCAGAAAACATGTACTCGGCATTTTTTTTTTTTTTTTTTGTACTCGGCATACCCATAGTCCTCCCGATCATAATCGGGAGCATTGTCAGACCCAACGCACGAATGATTAAGAATAATTAGACTCAGAATACCCACAGTCCTCCCGATCATAATCGGGAGCATTGTCAAACCCAACGAGCGAATGATTCAGAAAACATGTAAACGGCATTTTTTTTTTTGTACACGGCATACCCATAGTCCTCCCGATCATAATCGGGAGCATTGTCAAACCCAACGAGCAAATGATTGAGAAAACCAAATTCGGAATACACACAGTCCTCGATCATAATCGGGAGCACTTACAAACCTAACGAGCGAATGATTCAGAAAACATGTACTTGGCATTTTTTTTTTTTTTTTTTTTTTTGTACTCGGCATACCCATAGTCCTCCCTATCATAATCGGGATCATTGTCAAACCCAACGAACGAATGATTGAGAAAAACCAAACTCAGAATACACAGAGTCCTCCCGATCATAATCGGGAGCATTGTCAAACCCAACGAGCGAATGATTGAGAAAACCAAATTCGGAATACACACAGTCCTCCCGATCATAATCGGGAGCACTGACAAACCCAACGAGCGAATGATTCAGAACACATGTACCCGGCATTTTTTTTTTTTTTTTTTTGTACTCGGCATACCCATAGTCCTCCCTATCATAATCGGGATCATTGTCAAACCCAACGAACGAATGATTGAGAAAAACCAAACTCAGAATACACAGAGTCCTCCCGATCATAATCGGGAGCATTGTCAAACCCAACGAGCGAATGATTGAGAAAACCAAATTCGGAATACACACAGTCCTCCCGATCAAAATCGGGAGCACTGACAAACCCAACGAGCGAATGATTCAGAACACATGTACCCGGCATTTTTTTTTTTTTTTTTGTACTCGGCATAGTCATGGTCCTCCCGATCATAATCGGGAGCATTGTCAAACCCAACGAACTAATGATTGAGAAAAACCAAACTCAGAATACCCACAGTCCTCCTGATCATAATCGGGAGCATTGACAAACCCAACGAGCGAATGATTGAGAAAACCAAATTCGGAATACACAGAGTCCTCCCGATCATAATCGGGAGCATTGTCAAACCCAACGAGCGAATGATTGAGAAAACCAAATTCGGAATACACACAGTCCTCCGATCATAATCGAGAGCACTGACAAACCTAACGAGCAAATGATTCAGAAAACATGTACTCAGCATTTTTTTTTTTTTTTTTTTTTTGTACTCGGCATACCCATAGTCCTCCCTATCATAATCGGGAGCATTGTCAAACCCAATGAACGAATGATTGAGAAAAATCAAACTCAGAATACCCACAGTCCTCTTGATCATAATCGGGAGCATTGTCAAACCCAACGAGCGAATGATTGAGAAAAACAAACTCAGAATACCCACAGTCCTCCGATCATAATCGGGATCATTGTCAAACCCAACGCGCGAATGATTGAGAAAACCAAACTCGGAATACACACAGTCCTCCCGATCATATAAAAATCAATCCTAAAACCTGTCAAAGAAAACTTGATCCACCGAATGCCTAGACGGAACAGGCAAAAGGGCTAAATTCTTCTGGGCTGTGACATTTCATCAGTCATGCTATGCAAGTCAAGCAGGCCTCAACTACACATCTTTGCTTTACCTATTGCAGTACTGGGCCACTAAAACAAACCTAGTAAATAGGTAGGTGGCCGAGGTGGGCAAGAACACAGTAAAATAGAAGAACTGCAGGTGTACATGATCCATATGTCAGTGTCATGTTAAGTACCAATCACAACATAAACACCCAACCACACTCCCGGCAAAGATTAACCAATAAACAAGGCAACCTGTTGGCAAGCAGTAACTTGGTCAACACAGGCACAAGGCAGCTAAGTCTGGGCTACAATTGCAGTCTACCACTACAATGCAATTCATAACCAAACCAGACGCTATGGAAATCTTGGAACGGTAGCTAAGGATGCATGCCATATGGGTATGCAGTACTGTCCGCCATTACTCTGACGCAGGTGCAAGCGGGTAACCATCATGCAAGTAGGCAGGCCTCAGGAAGGTGCAGGCGGGTGCAGAGCTGTTCGCCAGTACTCCGGCGCAGGTGCTGGCCCGGCGCGTGTCCTGGTCTGGTCTGGCAGGTGCAGGCGGGTAACCGCCATGCAGGTAGGCAGACCTATCCAGTGCTTCGAGCGCCAGTGCTCCTGGCTATCTGCCCAGCATCCACCAGAGAAGGTGCTAGGCAGGACAGTGACAGTGAAATGCATTGCGCAAAGGGTGCGAGAATTAGAAGCAACTCGGGGGTTATTCACAACCACCCGGTGCTAATGCAGATGCGCAGCAAGGCGATGCAGAAAGCGAAAGGCAAAGCAGCAGATCATGAGAACAGAGTTGAAGTGAATTCCCATAGCAGTGAAATGCATTGCGCAAAAGGTGCGAGAATTAGGTGCAACTCGGGACCATGCAGGGCCATCCGGTGCTAATGCGGATGCGCAGCAAAGCAATGCAGGATGCGAAAGGCAATTTGCGCAAGGCATGAAAGGAGGTGAAAGCGCAAGGCATTAAAAGAGGTGAAAGCGCAAGGCATGAAGCAAAGCCTTACCGACTTATCAAAACAGTCTTTCATGCATGCGCAGCAAGGGGGGGGCCCGGCAAGGGGGGTCAATCAATGCACATCAAGGGGTCATGCAAAGGGGTCAAGCTGCCAGGTCATGCAAAGGGGTCAAGCTGCCAGAGAAGGTGCTGGGCATGGCAATCAATGCACAGCAAGGAGTCATGCAAAGGGGTCAAGCTGCCAATCCATTGAGAAGGACACCAAGGCAGAGGCTGTGCAATCGGATGGAGACTTTGTGTGTTGTGAGATAAATAATTATGAGCAATGCGTTCAAGACTTTGTAAACAGCTTTCACCTTCCTCTTGACTGTCCTCTACAATTGATTTTGTATTGGAATACTTCGAAGGAACTTTTTCTCTCTCCAACCGAGCAAATCAATGTTACAATTGAAATTGAAGGGAATAGTCTCTTTCTCCGGAATGCAACAAAACACTCTTACATAATAAATTGTAAGATATTTTCGTAAAATACACCAAAAAAGCAAAATCAATCAATTTGCGAAAACGATCTTACAAAATAAATTGTAAAATATTTTCGTAAAATACACCAAAAAAGCAAAACCAATTAATTTGCGAAAACGATCTTACAATATTTATCGTAAGATTTCAGTAAAATAAAAAATCCGTTCGGAAGCAGGAACGCCCATTTTATGTAAAACACTTCAAACGTCATCATCACAAGGGAATCATTACAAGGGAATCATTACAAGGGAATTATGTTATCTACCGGTACAGGTCTCGTCGTCTTCGCCCCCGAACGCTTCCGCATTTCGTGGAAAAAGTGAATAACGTGTTATCTTTCGGACCACACTTTGACAACCGACCGGTTCTTGAACGTGCCTGTATTCTGCATGTAATTCTCAAAGGTCAGCTTGAATGGCATAGGATGATTCAAAAAAATGTCCCCAAACACCGAATACTCACATTTCGAATACACACCGGTCGTCGACGACTCGTCGTCGTTTATGATCATTAGCATTAAGGGAATGACTCTCTCTAGGCCACTGCGCATGCTTCTAGTATTGACAGTCGCGGCGAGTTTGGTGATGCCCGAAAACCGTGTCTCTAGACTATCGAGTGCGTCTAGCGTGACGTACATAGCGGTGCCGAAGCACCCCAACCATTCCCCACCATTATTGTACACACGCATGATCTCCTCTTGCGTTTCCGAAGATAGAGCGCCCATCGTCTGCATAGTGGCCTCCTCGTGTCTGAAGTTGCTCGAAAAGTGCTACAGGAACCTGAAGCCGGGGGTGTGTAGGGCAATAGACTCAGGTATAGGTTGGTTCAGGAACATAGCGTCGTGAATGACACATGTGCACCGGTTTTTTCATGCATCGCAGAATTACGATGCCATCCACACTTCTATGAATCATCATTTACAGTAATACCGGTACATCTTTTTAAGCATTTTGGATCACCGGAAATGGTGTAGACTGTCTCCTCTCCTACTACATCAATCAGTCCGTTTATCAACCGATGCATAAGAAACAATGCGTAATACAATGTATTATTGTTTGCTAATGCATATCTTCAAATGGATATAACTCAAGTTTTACAACTCCCTCCATCAATCGACAAAAATCTTGCCACACAACTTGTATGCATTGTTATTCAATGGATACACTCAACAGGCACCTATCCGCCAAATATTGAAATCAATTGCGAACGGCTAATCAAATGGTATCAAAACAACGAAAGCACTCCTGAACTCTGAGATCAAATCATTTCAGACTACAACGTTTTGTACGGAACCATGGCCTTTCAAAACAATGCATATCTTAAAATGGATATAACTCAAATTTTGCAAAACCCTCCATCAATCGACAAAAATCTTGCCACACAACTTGTATGCATTGTTATGCAATGGATACACTCAACAGGCACCTATCCGCCAAATATTGAAATCAATTGCGAACGGCTAATCAAATGGTATCAAAACAACGAAAGCACTCCTGAACTCCGAGATCAAATCATTTCAGACTACACCGTTTTGTACGGAACCATGGCCTTTCAAAGGTTTGCAATCAAATCATGCAATGTAGCTACAGTCGGTGGAACAGAAAAATGAAACAAATATCAGATGGAAATAAATGTACGACATCGCCGTTAGAAAATTGGCGTTAAGAATGGTTTCTGACTTGGGTGTGTTAAAAACTTCTGTGTTTACTTACGAACATCAGTCGCTCCACGCGGAAAGAAGGACGACTCGTACATCCGAAGAGTTTGTCGCGTTTACTCTGACAAAAAAGAACGGACGCTTGATGAATGGATCGAGTGGGCCGGAGCGCTCCGCATGAACTCCTCGAAGTACAGAAAAGTAACAAAATGCAACGAGAAAGTATCGTCTGCTGGTAAGGTCGGTGAGAAAACTTCAAAGCCCCTCGAATCTTGTATCGAGAGCAAATGTCATGGTAGGTTTGAACTCATGGAGAAGATGACTAAGAATGACAAAAACGCAGTCTGCTGCGAAGACACGTGTTCCACACGCGCATCGAAAAACGAGTGTAAACATTTCAGAACCACGCGATACAAATACACGCGAATCTATCCGTCGAACTGCGACATATACAATGCGCCGAACAAACCAGAATCCACCCCTTGTACTGACAGTTTTGGATAAGATCCGCATTATATTTTGTGAACCATAAACCCTAATATCCATTCCAAAACCTGGCAATCAATATTCTCAATGAGTTTCTCTGCCGACTACATACCTGAAGATGTCCTGGAGATCATTCTCTACAATGCGATTAAATCGCAGGAAATTGCTGGCAATTGCTACTTCTTCAAAGAAGTGGTGCTCGTTTGCAAAACGTGGAGCTACGTCGCGCCCCGGTGTGTCCACGAGTTGGATATCTCGGAAACCGGAGTAAGCGACCTCAGAACTCTGCCCGGACTAACCGCTCTCAAGAGCCTTAACGTCTATTGCAACAGAGTGGTAGACCTGACACCGCTGTCCGGACTAACCACTCTCAAGGGACTTAACGTCTCTGGCAACAGAGTGGTAGACCTGACACCGCTGTCCGGACTAACCGCTCTTACGGGCCTTGACGTCTCTTCCAACAGAGTGGTAGACCTGACATCGCTTTCCGGACTTACCGCTCTCACGGACCTTGACGTCTCTTCCAACATAGTGGTAGACCTGACACCACTGTCCGGACTAACCGCTCTCAAGGGCCTTAACGTCTCTTTCAACGGAGTGGTAGACCTGACACCACTGTCCGGACTAACCGCTCTCAAGGGCCTTAACGTCTATTTCAACAGCGTGGTAGACCTGACACCGCTTTCCGGACTTACCGCTCTCAAGAGCCTTAACGTCTCTTCCAACATAGTGGTAGACCTGACACCGTTGTCCGGACTAACCGCTATCACGGATATTCAATTCTCTTTCAACAGAGTGGTTGACCTGACACCGTTGTCCGGACTAACCGCTATCACGGATATTAAATTCTATGGCAACAGAGTAGTGGACCTGACACCGCTGTCCGGACTTACCGCTCTAACGGATATTCAATTCTATGGCAACAGAGTAGTGGACCAGACACCGCTGTCCGGACTAACCGCTATCAAGGGCCTTAACGTCTCTGGCAACAGCGTGGTAGACCTGACACCGCTGTCCGGACTAACCGCTCTTACGGGCCTTGACGTCTCTTCCAACAGAGTGGTAGACCTGACACCGCTGTCCGGACTAACCGCTCTCAAGAGCCTTAAAGTCGCTCGCACCAGAGTGGTAGACCTGACACCGCTGTCCGGACTAACCTCTCTCAAGAGCCTTAACGTCTCTTCCAACAGCTTGGTAGACCTGACAACCCGCGTCCGCGGGACTAACCGCTATCAACAGCCTTAAAGTCTATTTCAACATTCAGTAGTGGTACACTCGGACAAGGGAATTACTACACTACGCTCGACACTGCGTATCTAAAGAAACTGTCAGCTTGTAATCAATTTCCAGTTTGCAATATTTCGTTGGACTCGCAAGAATTTTAACGCCAATTTTTCTAACGGCGATGTCGTACATTTATTTCCATCTGATATAATGTTTCATTTTACTGTTCTGCCGACTGTAGAAATGCGTCGCTCTGTTCATCATTGCGACGAGATATGGTGCCGTCCAATTTTGGCCTTTTCTACCAATATTTTTTCCGTAGCATCCAATTCGTTGTACATCGCTTCCCACGCCTCCTGGTTGGTGTTCGAGAACGCGGGGGCAGGTCCTTCGTCGTCGAACCGCGGATGCATGATGGGGGCAAAATTGACGAGTCGCGTGGGGGGGTAACGAGTACCATACTGCGGTGGGGGTCGGACTGAAGAGGCTCTGTCGCGAAGGCGTCAACTGGGGGGGCGACGAGACTGTACAGAGGAGGCGCCCTAACACGCGGCCCCCATTTGCACTGCAATGCAGAGCGTAGTCACACTTCGTCTCACAGGCGTGATCAGAAATACGCTGCATGAGCCTGGACGCGCGGAGGTGTTGTAACGCCTTGGGTAATGGGGCGTGCGCTCCCTGCTTTCGTACGGCGTCGAGGCAGGCGTTCGCAGTGGGCCGAAGAGTGGGTGGCGGCGTGCAGTGCGCAAGAGGCGGGTTGATCTGGGGTCAGAGTCGGCGAATATACCATGCCAGTTTTCGAACCTGCTATACGGCGGCTGCGCCCAAGAGCACGACGAGGTGAAGCACATGATCGATTTGGTGCGTGGGCATGTTGTCGATCGCGCGGAACTCGATGCCGACGAGTTCCTTCCCCCACCGCCTCGCGTCAATAGGCGCGTTCCGCGACACCTTGACCTTCGGCGTCCCCTATCATGCACGACGGAGTTCAGTTTACAGTGTATCGGTACGGCGGAGACAGAGGAGGCACCCAAACCGTCTCAGGGGAACTGTCTAAAGAGTCGCAGAGCTGCTGCGGATGTCGGCCCCGTCCTGCCTATGGACTCTTAGGTAATGGGAAAATCCACGTGTATTGGGTTAATAATACCCGTTCTGAGGTGTGAGCCATGAATGCTGTCGAACGGGATCTTTTTTCCATCGTCACACGAATAGCTTGGACATGGTCGTCGCGTCTGCATGTGTCGCCCGGGTCTTGCCAGCATGATCCGACTCGTTTTAGCAACCACATGAATGGAACCCGGTAATAGTTGGTAGGTAATTGAATAACGTCCGGCCCTAGTGCCGAGTACTTCACGGCTGTGGTGCCGTATCCGGCAAGTTACTGGCTGGCCGCGCGAATGCTGGCGCGGTTGGGCGTTGTTTATTGTCGTCGCAAGGGCGCGGGGTCGCCGAAGAAAGATCATGAGCAATGGCTAACGTCGCAGAGATGCCCAGGTTACGAGTGCTGCAAGTTGCCGCCAGCTTGTAACTCGACGAAAGGTCATTTGTCGACATTGCGACTGTGACGGGAGGCGTCACCCAGACGGGAAGCTGCCCTGTATATATGGCGTCGCCCTGTGGGGTATTCTGCCCAGCTCCACGGAAAATAATCTGCGCGCCGGTGATCCCTCCTCGTTCTAGCGTTGACAGGGACAGTGATCGGCGTGTGATCGCTGTTCGCCACGCCGGCAACGGTTGTTCGCGTTTTTGTGCGTTGTGCTGCGAGTCTCCAGGAATGGGGCCGTTCCACTGTCGTAAGTGTTGTTCTTTTGGATGTTTGTTGTGTTTTTGGTTTGTTGTTGGGATTTCTTCGATACCTTGATGCCTGCGCGGAGCAGCGGCACAGGCTGCGCAGTGTTGTCCTATCGGACAGCGGTGTGATAGGTCGCTTTTGGTCGGGATGTCACAGTGATCGAATAGATTCATCATAGAAGCAGGTGACAAACGTTGTGTCCCCAATGTAAATGCTCGGTTCTGACGGTTCTTCCTTGCCTTGCTTGCGGCATGAAAGGTTTAATAGACAATGACCTGGACGCGGTAGACTTGTTTTCGGAGTCCAAGGAAAAGGCCCGTCCCAGTCCTGCGATCTGTGGCTTCAGGTGCCGCGGATAGCCTTGTGTCAGGTCGACGCAATGCGGGCTTGCGGAGCACGGCGGACACGCCTTCATCGTTTTTTATCAAGAGTAATACGACCGCCGGACTCGGGTAAGGAACCTTTGACGTTTTTCTTTCGAAGGAGCGTTTGCGCCGCGGGGAAGAAGGATAGAGAGACGTGAACTCGTTGCTCTAAACACCGATTCCCCAACGCATTCTACGTAAGTTGTTTCCACTGGAAAAAAGGGGAATATGGTAGTAATATTCCTTCCCAAGTCCTCTTGTAATGTGTTTTATATTCTACACCCGATCGACACTGCGTTCTGATAAAGAACCTGGCAGATTGTAATCAATTTTGGTCCTAACGCCAATTTCTAACGGCATGTCCGTACATTTATTTCCATATCATTAATGTTTCATTGTACTGTTCCGCCAAATGGTAGGTACTTCGGGAAGTGCCGTCCATTTTCTGTTCCGCCGTCTGGGTATCCGATATCTTTCGAATGTGTGTCCAAGTTGCGTCAAGGCAGTAGGTCTGACAGAGGTTTCAGGTTGTCCACGTATACCATCTGGGGGGGCGGTCGGTGGGCGTATTCTTGGTGGGCGTATGCAGGGTGCGGGGGGGTGGTGGGGGGGGGTGGGAGGGAGGGGGGGGGAGGGGCGGTTTATGTTTTGGGAGGGTGGAGGGGGTAAGCAGGACGGGGGGGGGGGAGGGAGGGGAGACCGGGAGAGGGTGTCAGCGCCGCGGAACAGGAGGGACTAGAGGGGGGGGCTTGGGGGGCGGGGGGGGGGCAGGGCCGGGCGCGCGGGAGGGGGGTGTACGAGGTGCTGGGCGTCGCCCCCGGACAGCTTGGGCATTGGGCCGAGGAGGGCGGGGGAGTGGGAGTGGCACGGGCGAGGGTCGCCGGTGGGGGCGGGCTGGGCGGTGCGGGAGGGGCGGGGGGGGAGGGGCGGGTACGGCACACGGGGCGGGGGCCGGATGGAGGGGGGGGGGCGTGGGGGGGGGGAGGTATGGGGGGGAGTGTGGGAGTTCTTGTTTAGGCTTTGGTGGGTTGAGCGGGCTTAGGGATGGGGGGAGGGGGGGGGGGGGGGGGGTGGGTGGTGGGGGGTGGGCGAGGGGTGGGGGGGATCAAGAGTGCGGGAGGCGGGGCCGGCGCTGGCGTGCGGGTGGCCGGCACGGTGTGTGGTCGGGGGGGAGGGCGGGGGGGGGGGTGATTTGGGGGTTGTTGGGTTGCGTTGTCGGTGGATTGGGGGTTAGAGGGGGGGGGAGGGAGGGGGGAGGTGTGGGGCCGTGGGGCGGGCGGCAGGGGGAGGGGGGACCGGGGTCGGGGGGGGGGCGGCCGGTCGGGGCGGGGCGGAGAGGAGGGATGTGGTAGGGGGAGGGATGGGGGCGGGGGGACTTGCGGGTTGGAGGAGCCCCCCCCCCACCCCCTTTTTTATTAGCTTTATATCTTTTCAGTTTCTTGCTTTTTTTTTTTTTTTTTTTTTTTTTTACTGACTTTTATTATTTTTTGTTTTTTTTTCTTTTTCTTTTTTAATTTTTTTTTTCTTATCTTTTTTTTATTTGTTTTTTTATTCTTTTTATCTTTTTTTTTTTTACTCCTTTTTTTCGTTTGTTTATATTGTTTTTTTCCCCCCCTTCTTTTCCCTTCTCTTCCTCCTCGTTTTTTCTTTTCCCTACACTTCGATCGAAACTCGCGTTCGGACCAAAAGAACCGGTCAGGCTTGCTAACAATTTTGCGTCCTAACGCCAATTGTCCTAACCGGAGATGTCGTACATTTATTTCATCTGATATATGTTCATTTGACTGTTCCGCCAACTGTAGGTACTTTAGGGAGTGCATCCATTTACTGTCCGCCGTCGTATCGATCTCATGTGAACTGTGTGTACACCAAGTGCGTCAAAAGCAGCTTAGGTATGACAGAAGGTTTCAGGTTGTCCACGTATTTGGACGTAGTTCAGGTGCGTCAACACAAGTGAGGCGGGACAGCGGTGATATGTTCTTCCCGGAGGTGTGCGCTTATGTCAGGTCGCAGTCAACGAAGCAGTGAGGCCCAGGGACAGCGGTGATAGTATTGAGCTTATAAAAACTTTGTGAAATGTCTCGAGGTGAACCACGAATGAGGCGGCGGACGCGGTGATGTGATATGTCGTTGTGCAATGAGTTGTGCGATAGGTTACGGTGAAGCAACGAAGTGACGGCACGGACAGACCCGGTGATAGGTAGGACAAAGAATTTGCTCGACATTCCAGGTGAATCAACGACGGTAGATAGGACCCGGCAGCTGACCAGTCCCGGACGCCCGGAGAGTGCATACTGTCCAAGTCACCAAGAAGTTAGACCCAGTACAACGGCCAGATGTCAAACACGTATGTGTAACGAAAATGTCTAGGTAAACAACGAAGTTAGGTCTGACAGAAGGGTCACGGTCTTGGAGATATTCGATTCCAGATGTCCAAGTGCGTCAACGCAGAGATAGGGTGACCCTAGACCCGGCCAGAGTTGTCAGGTGACCGCTAAGGTTCAAATCCGCAAAGAAGTTAGGTCTGACAGACGGTGTCAGGTTAGTTCACGTCGGTACACGAGATGTTAAGGTGTAAACCCAGTTTTAGGGATATATGTGGGGCAGTATTTTCAGACTCTTGGAGCCGCAAAGGCGTGCGACGGAGTCCAAAACTTTCGTAATGGCTTATGTGGATCCCGGTGACCACCCACCGGGCGTGTTTACGGACGCATCTACATGTTTGCAAACGAAGAACCACATGTTTGAGGTGGAAGTCGTTAGAAAGCGATTGGAGAGACGATGATCTCAAGGCTGGGACACTCTTCAGGGATGTCGGCGAAGGACACCCAAACACCTCATATTACATTGCATTTTTTTTTCTGTTTTCAGATAACGGATAAATTGCGATCTCAAATACTGTTTGAGTGTGCTGGCACTGAACCATACTTGCAAAACAGTGTTGTTTACACATCAATACAATATTGCAACATGTTGTGTGTACACATCCATACATACGTGCCAAAAAGTGTATGTTAACATCAATACTATATTGCAAACAGTTAATGGGCGTTCCTGCCTCCCGGCCGGATTTTGACTGGTCTGCGAAACATGGTATGGAGCGGATTTCGTGATTCCACGGGTGCTTGATGTTCAAGCTAGCGAGTCGTACAGGAGGCTGCTATCCTGATTAGAATTAAAATCGGCCGGGAGGCAGGAACGCTTATTAGTTTGTTTACCATCAATACATAGTCTGCCACGTAGTGTGAATAAATGGACGGACGGATTCCACAGTTTCTGCCGGTTATGTAGGTTTATGAAAACTGAATCCCTCTTCCCGCCTCAAACCCCTCCACGGCCTTCGAGATCCTTTATCGTTTTTTTTCCGCTATTTAAGATAATCAACACCCATGGGAGCCCGGACAATCGGTGATATGTAGCCCACGTCGGACCTGTTCACGAAATGTAAGGTCTGCACCAATGAAATGGCGTCCCCTGCCAGTCCCGGTGATTGTTGTCACGTCGGTGCCCCTCCAGTTTCAGGTTGATGAACCATAAGTTGAGGCCGGAAAGCAAAGCTGTGTGACATGTCACCGGATCATTGGAGTCGCCGAAATGGTCTATGTGAACCAAGCAGTGAGACGCGACAGCGGTGGGGTGATAAGTCTCCGATCCTGTCTTCGTACCGCCTCTGTTCGGACATGTAGAGGTGAATCAACGAGGAAATCCTGACCAGCGTGTGATATGTTGTCACCACGTGTGTAGACATGTTAAGGTGCGTCAATAAAGTGAGTCCGGCAGAGGTGATATGGTTGTCAACAAGAGTTTATCCCTATCCAGGTGAATTCTAACGAAGGAGTCGGACAGCGGTGATAGGTCGGCCACGTAGATGTGCGCCATGTTCAGGTGCGTTCAAACGACTAGAGTAGTGAGGGCGGATAGTGGTGATATGTCTCACTTGTTGAACGACATATCCAGGTGAAGCAAAGCAACGAAGTGAGTCGGACAGAGGAGATAGTACCGGTGGGTGGAGATTGTATTCAGCAAGCGGAGGGGTACCGACATGTTCAGTGTGAAAAAACGAGGTGAGCGGAAAAGCGGTGATATGTATTTACAACTGTGTGTAAGGGATGTAAGGCGAAGCAACGAAGTGAGGCGGACAGTGGATATGTCCAAAACACGTAGGTGGCCGTCCTGTTCAGGCTGCGTCAACGCAAGTGAGTCCGGACAAGCGAGGTGATATGTCTTCCATTTCGTTGTACGCCTGGACAGGTTTAAGCAACGAAAGTGAGGGCCGGAACAGAGGGTGATAGGTCTTCGCCTCGACTGAGTGTGTCGAAATATCCAGATTCTAACCAACGAGTGAGTCGACAGCAACAACCAAACAAAACGGTGATGATATGGTAAAACACGTCTGTGTGCGAAATGTCTAGGTGAACCAACAGCAGTGAGGGGGACAACGCGAATAGGTCTTCGCATGTCTGACGGGTGTACGACATATCCAGATAATAAACCAACGCAGCGAGTCCGCGACAGAGGTGATATGTCAAAACACGTCTTGGCGTGGAAATGTATAGGTGAACCGAACGCAGTGAGGACGGACAAACGGTGTATGGTTTCGCCAGCTGAGGTGTACGAAATTCTTTTGTAGGTGTACCGTATTTCCCACGATTGCTACCATTTTCAACGCTTCGCAGCCTGCACAAATGCATGAGAAATAGACCAAACCCTCGTATAAGTCTCAGTGGATCCTCCCTGTGACACACAGGGGTGCGACGCATCCCACACTGTTTGCCTTAACGAGAGCCACTTGTTTGGAGGCATTCGTTCGAATCGCAGTGGATAGACATGATCTCCCATAACTCTTTCATTGATTTCGTCAAAATAACTCATTCGTTTGTGTTACTGAAGAATTAATGGTTGTTTACACATCATTCGATGACGAGTGGACGAGAAGTCGCCGTGACCCTTTAATTATTAAAGGGTTGCAACAGTTGTTCCATGATAAAAAAAAATTGACGCATTTTGAAAACACAACAACAACAACAACAACAACATTGATAAACCCAAATATCTCCTCTCTCCCCCTCGTTTCCCCCAAAAAAACACCTTTTGGTTGTCTACAGTCGGCGGAACAGTAAAAGAACATCCCAATAAACGGTATAAGGCGTCGACAGACGTTACTAGAGTACGAGTGGATGGTACCTAACACACATGGCCACGTCCCGAAAAGAAAACCTCCTTGACCTACAGGAACGGTGCCGAGTGAATTTTTCAATAAAGCAATCAGGTAGGCGGCGGGAGTTGTTGTTGTATTACAGTTCAATTCGTGTATCGTCCTCATCGTGCTTAGCGAAGCGTATTGAAGCTGTCACGCCAACAACGTCAGGCTTTGAGTTTGCTTTTGCCTGGCGGGATCCCAGTACAACACTACTTATGTGGACCTATATACAGGGGAAAGGGACTATGTCTGATAATGCGGCCCCGGCATCGAGGGGATTCGCTACAGTGCGTGTGCCCAGGAGGGTTATTATTTCAGGGGCAATTCATGTGACGATAGACAGGCAGTTGCTGGAAATCATTTGCCACCTCTGAACAATCAACCGAAGTGTCTTGCCAAGGCGGGGAGAAATGAATAGATGCAAACTTAATGTATCTGTTGGAGATGCCGGAGCCAGTGGCGGAGATGAAGAGTAGTGTCAATATTAGGAAGCAACTAGCGCAGAGCAAAGGTGCACGGTCTGCCCCTTGGCCATGGGATGACCGGCGCACACTAGAGTCTCATTAAACAGGCCTACTTGACAGTATACATACGTGCTCTTCAGATCTCAACAATCTACTCCTGGCCCACACAGTAATAGTGGGGAGAATGCCATGGTTCTCGCAGGGGCGAGTATGTCTTTGAACTGAAGCACTCCAATGGTAGCGTATGCCCATCACAATAAGCAGGTGTTATACAGTAAACGGAATACTAAAATGAAAACGTTCGTGTACGGCCACACCTTATGGTGGTACCTAATGTAATTGTAAGGAGGTTAACGACATCTTCCGTGCCACCGCATCCTCCTTGAGTGTAGACGCACTAACGAAGTGAGGCCTGGACAGCGGGGGGTGATTTGACTGTCGTCCACAAGTGTGTTCGAAGTCGAGGCGGTTGAAGCAAAGACAGTGAGTCGAGACAGTGGTGTTGATATGCGCCCAAACGTGGGACGACGAAATGTTCAGGGTGACCAAACAAAGCGACAGTCCGGCAGAGGTGATAGGTAGTTAACGTAGGTGTACGATAGTCAAGGTGAACCAACGAAGTGAGCCGGACAGCTGTGATATGCGTCCACATGTTGTGCACCTACATGTGTTCAGGTTGAAATCAATGAAGTGAGGCCCGGCAGCGGTCTGATAGCGACCACGTCGTTGTTACGATATATCCCAGATGAACCAAACCGAAGTGAGGATAGGACAGTGGTTGCATATGTACGTCCACACGAGGGGTGGAAGGACAATGTTCAGGTGAACCAACGAAGTGAGTCACGGAACGCGGTGATATCTCGTCCACCATGTGGACTTATGCAATGTTCAGGTGAATACAATGAAGGGAGGGCCGGACAGAGGTGATACGTGACCCAAGTAGGTGTCGATAGATCCAGAATGAACCAACGAAGTGAGGCGGACGCTATCCCGGACAGTCAGCCTGGGACGACAGTAGTGAGATGTAGTCAAACAAAGTAGTGGACCGACCAGCCTCAGACGAACCAAATCAGTGAGACGGCGACAGCTGTGATCAGGTCTTCCAACATGTGGGGGTCTGTATCAATGTTCAGCGTGAATAAATGAGGATCCGCGGACAGCAGGTCGATAGAGCCCAGCGTCTCCCCCCCCCCCCTCCGTGGACGATACGTACGTATAGGTGAACCAATGAAGTGAGGCCTGACAGCGGTTGATGATATGTCGCCACAAGTGTGTAGAAATGTCGAGTGACTCGCAACAGCAGTGAGTCCAGCAGTTTTCCTGGTAGATATGTCGTACACACGTGGGGAACAACAGACATGTTCAGGTGAAAACACGAAGCAGAGGCCCGGACAGGGTGACTACGGTCGGTCACGTAGGTCGTCCGATTACTGTCGAGGGACACCACGAAGTGAGTCCCGGACAGAGGTGACATGCCTCGCGCAGTATTTCGATTCGACCTTTTTTGTATAGGGTAAGTCTTTCCCCCGATTCGATACCGATTTTCAATTTGGAGGCTGCAAAGCGTGCGACGTAGTCCAAACTTTTATAAGGCTTATGTGGATCTGTCCTGACCACCACCGGAGTTGCGACGATCTTCACCTGTTGCAAGCGAGAACAAACTCGGTGTGACCGGTGCCATTCGTTCGACATCGCATTGGATAGAATGATTCCCAATACATACTTCATTGATTGCGGAAAGGAACCATGGAACAATTAAACTCGATTTGGTTCTGTACTGAAGAATGACATGGGTGTTACACTTCCATTTCCGATGAGACCGCCGTGGGACGAGAGTCGCCGTGACCTTTTAACCCAATTTGTTTTAAGAACGGCCCCCCCCCTTCTCGCTGCACCTCCGCGTGCATGATCAGGACCCCTCACAGAGTTGTGAGGCGTACCTCGACACAAAAGCGACAGCTACGCTCAGACGAGCTTTGCAAATGAGCTCCGTCCATGTCCCATCCGTCTTCCCAGCACGCTTTAGTTATATAGTATATAGTCAGCCGGACCCGAAGTTAGTGTACGAGTGAGATGGTCCTACAAAATGGCCAGTCCAGCAAAAGAAATCCTTTCATGACGAATTGCACATCAACAAACGACACCGTGTTCTTTCGGGCCCGGTCACCGGGGAAGAGCGCATCGCTGAAGTGCGGATGGTCCTTAACCCATGGACACCTATCAAAACAGTACCGAAAAAAAGAACGAAGGAGTCGGCAGGATGGGGGGACTGCAGTGATCTAAAAAAGAACAACGATATTCTACGTTAAAAATCGCAATTGTTGATTCACAAAATCGTGATTGAGCTTACCACTGCCACGTGGGTTGCTACCCATTTGAGTACACCGTAAGTTGTGCCGTACAAGACAGCTTTTTTTGTCATTCCCGACGTGATCATCCCCTATCCGTTGTTTCCACAGGATCCGTGCAGGAACACTTTCTGTTTTTGGACCAGCCGGCCCGGTCCCTACCACAGTGGGTGTCGATGTGTGACGAGACTCTACAGGATCCGCTGATGAGAGTGGGTCGCTGTGTGACGGATCGACAGGATCCCGCTATTCTTTCTCTTTCGAGAGATGCATGGATATGTGATGCTAGCCTCCTGTCAGAAGGTGCAGCATGATGGAGGCTAGTGACATGCATTTACATCTGCTAGACCGGTGGTATAGTTGGTTATCAATAACAGGGGGCACACCTTATAATAATGTCCAGACTGCAGATCGATCTTTTGGGGCAACATAGTCGTTAAAATAGTGTATTTTCACTGGCGCCGGAGCTCCCACTTATGTCTACACGTAAAAATTTATATATAGTCAGTGCAGGACGACGATCGCAGATACCAATATTTTATATGGTGAGTCGTACAAATTCTTTGGTGTTCACACAAGTGCTTCAGGAAACGGTTTTCGAATTCCACGAGTGTGGGTGCCCGATGTCATCCTCATGGTGGTGGGAGACATTGGATAACGATTGCCCAGCGGCAGTGATGTGACGAGCATTCTTACGGGTGCATCAATGGAAGGTCGACCGGACCGATGACCAGGAATCGGTGAAACAACGTGGTTTTGATGGAGGAGAAAGTCAGATACGGGTTTCGATTCCAAGTTTTTGTGATGTTGTAACAGTCAAGTCTGTGCCAACGAGTTGTGTTGCCACAGGGGTCAGAGCAGGAACTGGAAAATCTTGAGGATGAGGCCGGGAAATCTGGCCAATCTGGCACTGACCGATGAGTTGATACGTGTGCTTGGACTTGTAAGCAATTTAAGATGTTTTACAAATGGTCAAATATTTCAAGGTGTAAATATTAAGGCACATTTTTTCCAATATAGTGGGACACTAATACAAAATACACAGCATATACCCATTAAATATGTAGGTACTTGTGTCAAACGAGTCGGGTCCTGGCCCTCGTCATCAAGTCAACATTGTCTTTGATAACTGCATCCAGTATGACCGTAATCTTCTGGCATCTATCTTTGAAAAAAACCAGATCCAAATATTTTTGTAATAGGCATTAAGGAACTCTTCCAATCTTTCGAACTCAAAGCTAACTGCCATTTGGGTTAAAACATTCACACACTGTGAATCCATCCTGGAGCCACATGAACTACCTGTCCATGGCTTTGGGAAACAATTCGGACCAAGTTGGGGACTTGGCGATGTAATTGAAACATTTCATCCGCTGACAACAAGGGGAAGTCAGTTTTTAGTCTAATAGCTTCCTCAAACTTGTCTCTGACTACCTTCACACAATTGCCAGACTGCACAAAAGCAATAAATTCTTCAAATCCCAGGGTGGATAAAATCAATATCTAAGACCATCACACCTGGGCAATGAGAAAGCACATAGTCCACGTAAATATCCCAATGAAACAGTTTTCCATCTCCTCCTTGCGTTGACAGAAACAACATCGTTTTCATACGTATGTTCTGGTCAGGGCGGATATTTACTGCAGCAGCGTCCATAAATAGAGCCTTTGCTATACTATCTAGCTGATTGTTGTGCAATAAATCCAATGTGGATTGGAGGTATACACGTGAGATGAAATACTCAGTATTTTGGACAGTCAATTTAGTGACACGAGGCATATTAATTCTTATTTTCTCGGAAAGCATGTTAAACTTATCTTCAGAATGGAAGGAGTCCTGAATGATTCTGAACAGCTCGGACGCTGTGGGTAATACCTCCCACGATGTGGAGACATAGTGGGGCGTAGCTGTTGCATATCAGCGTAATTGCCGCATTAGAAACTAACTCCAACACCTTCCTAGCTACAGCAGAGATGTCCTTATCCAAAAATATATTCATGTGAGGACCCAACACTCTCATATCCCAAATAATGGGCACACAAGATGATCCATTGGCGTACTCAATTTTCGGTGTTTAATTCTGCAATACATAACAGCTGACTTGAATCGGATTGAACGCCTTCCGCGAGCGTCTCGAGGTCAGTCTACAAAAAAAAGGATACATAAATAAGATAGCGAAGGAGAGTAATTAATTTTGACATACAAGTGCTTGACACGAGGGGGGGACGTTAACATTACAATCA
>JACBWV010000554.1:0-40850 GCA_013435795.1 Chlamydomonas sp. ICE-L | reverse complement strand
CCACAGTCACAAGCCACACACACCACACCACCCACCACCAACTCACCACCTACACCACCACATCCGCCACTCACCACACCACACCACACCACCACACACCACACCACACACTCACACGACAACCCCACACACACACAGCACAAGCAGGGGGGAGAAAATCGGGTCCAACAATGCTGACACGTACCCCCTGGGGAGGACACCGAGGGCAAAAAAAAAAAACCGGCACAGAAACAGCACAAACCCACCACACCACACCACACCACACACCACGCACACCACAAAAACACCACCACAGGCACGGCAAACAACCACCACGACAAAACACACCACGCACCACCGACACACACAAGGAAGGGGGGCAAAGGACAGCCAGCAAGCCCAACAGTAGGGGCCAACAACACATGCCGCACACCCACACACCACCCACCACACACACAACACACAACACACACACACACACAACCCCACCACCCAGACACCACACACACACACACAAACACCACACACACCAAACACAAACAAAACAGATGTGATATATGTGTGCTGTTACCCTACTAAACAGTGCCACACACACACCACCACACACATGCACACAAACACACACCACCAACACACTTCAAGCGATGAAAACTGCCAACAGCATACAAAGCCACACACACACACTCCACAACCACCACACACATGCACACACACACACACTCCACCACCACCACACACACATGCACACAAACACCACACACACACTCCACCACACCCACACACACCGGCACGACACAACCACACACACACTCCACCACACCACACACACACACACACACACCAAAACTCAGCAAAAAAAAAGCAAAGAAAAAAAAAAACGAAAAAACAAACAGGAAAAAAAAAAAAAAAAAAAAGGCCGCAACAAACACCAAACAAAACAAAAAACAAAAAAAAAGAACAGGAAAACAAACAACACACGCCACCACAGAAAAAAACAAACAACAACACAACGCATGCACACAAGCAAACACGGAAACCACATCAACACACACAACACACACACACCACCCAAAAGCGGGCCACAAACACACAACACTCCACCACATCCCACAACACACACACACCCCGCCACCACCACACACACATCCACAACAACACACACCCCGACCACATTACACAACACACACAGCCACACACACGCATGCACACAACACACACCCACCCACATGCCACACCACACATCGCACACCACCCCACACAGCACAATTCACATAAACACCACACTCCACCACAATCCACACACCCACACACCACCACACCACACATGCATACATCAGCCACACACCACCACCTCCACACGACACACACACCACACGCCACCCCTTCCACCCTCGATCCACTTACCACCACATCCACACACACACACACCCCGCCACCACCACCCCACACAACACCACAACGCCTCCGTCACCTCACACATCACACAACACACTACCACACATTATTTGTTCTCTACCACAATCAGTCCTTCAGCTTTTTTTTCTAAACACGGAAGATTGTGGTGAGATTTTTTCTACCCTTCTAACAATTATCACACCATCACACACAACAACGACACTCATCGACCAAACAGACACAGGATTACACATCACACACAGCTACGCACCACATCCCTCCACCCACACAAACCTCCACCCAAACGGACACACACCACACACACGCATTACACTTCACACACAGGCACACACACACACACACCACCCTCCCACCCAACCCACAACCCACTACACACACGACACCTGTCAACACCAACACCGACTACTCCACAAAGCATCCGACACACACACCCAAGCAGCCCCACATCCACACCAAACATCCACACACAGCCCACAGCACACCATCACCCAGCCCGACACACGACCACACTCACACCCACCCACAAACACCCCGCCTACCTACGACAACACACATTTAATTTTTTCACTTCCATCGACACTCATCCGCTTCAGCGTATCTTGTTTTTCTCATCCCATATTTCCCACATATTTTACTTTTGCAATAACGAGTATTCGGAGCTCGGCGACATGACGGCCGACTCTTCAGCAGCTGCTTGGCTCTTAAACTTTGATGGTACGTTCTGTTGCACTTACCCACTCACAAACACACACTCACCCACTCACACACACACACTCACACACACACAAACACACACACACACATGCTTACCACACACCACCACCACCACCACACACCATACACACCACAGTACACACACACACACACACACACACACACACACACACACACACACACACAGAAATCCCACACAGATATCACGCACCACACCACACAAGCTTGGCAACATGACGGCTGGTCCCATGAGCAGCTGCTCTTTAACTATGATGGCACACACACACATATATACACATACACATATTATATTATTTGTGTGGTAAAATATGATATATATATATATATATATATATATGCACACACATATGTCGGCTCTTCAACTGCGATAGCACGTTATGTTGTACACACACACATAATCACACACTCATATACATATATTATATTGTTAGTCTGATATGAACCCTTTATATTTATATATATATATATACATACATACATACATGCATACATATCCATGTCTGCTTTTATAACTGTTGAAAACTGTTCAGAACTGTAAAATATTCACTCCTTCACTCTTCTCCGCACCCCCACTCCCCTTCACATTATAAGTGTGACTTCAAAGTACTTCAGCAAGTACAAGCTTTGCCCCAGCTCATGCACTCATCGCAAATGACGTAAGCGCCCCAGCCAACCCGGCCATCCTCCCAACCCTCCTCCCTCCCCACTGCACTAAAACAACTACTCAAAACTGTTTATAACTGTTTTAAACTGTTTTTAAATGTTACAATTTCACCCTTCACTCCTCCACTTTTCTCTGCACCCGCACTCCCCTTCACATTACAAGCGTGCCTTCAAAGAATTTCAGCAAGTACAAGCTTTGCCCCAGCTCTTGCGCTCATCCCCAATGACGTAAGCGCCCCGGCCATCCCGGCCATTCTCCCAACCCTCCTCCCTCCCCGCTGCACTAAAAAAACTACTCAAAACTGTTTACAACTGTTTATAACTGTTTTTAAATGTTAAAATCTCACCCTTCACTCCTCCATTCTTCTCCCCCACTGCCCTTATCATTCCATGCTGTAACTTTACCCAGGCAGCAGCAGAGCCACCAGGTTGCTTTCCTTGCCCCATCGCTCTACAGGCCCCCACTACTTACCATTCCATGCTGTAACTTTATCCAGTCAGCCTCACCACAGCCACCCCACCACCCATGCCCCATCGCTCTACAGGCCCCCACTACCCTTACCATTCCATGCTGTAACTTTATCCAGGCAGCAGCAGAGCCACCAGGTTGCTTTCCTTGCCCCATCGCTCTACAGGCCCCCACTACTTACCATTCCATGCTGTAACTTTATCCATTTTAGCTCACTTGCTCACTGCCAGCACCTGATGTGTCCCAGCCACAGCCATCCCTCCCAACCCCTAAACCCTAAACCCAAAACCCTCCTCCCTCCCCGCTGTATCAAACTGTTTAAAAGTGTCACAACCGGTTAAAACTGTTAAAAACTGTTATAGCTCACTTGCTCACCGCCAACGACCCAAGTGCCCCAGCGATCCAGCTTGGCCATCCCTCCCAACCCCCATTCCTCTTCACATTCACATTCACATTCACATTCTTCCGCTGCGCCCAGAAACTGTACAAAACTGGTCAAAACTGTTACAATCTGTTAAAACCACGCTCTTCACTCCTCCACTCTTCTCCGCACCCCCACTCCCCTTCACATTATAAGTGTGACTTCAAAGTACTTCAGCAAGTACAAGCTATCAGCTCACCTACTCACTGCCAATGACCCAAAGGTCAATGCCAGCTGGCCATCCCTCCTTGCATAATTTTGAACTGTTAAAATAGACAATAAAATGTAAACCAAATAAATAAATAAATAAATAACAATCAAATGTAAACAAAATAAATAAAAAACTAACCAGAATTGAATATTTATTTATGTATTTAAAACATGATTATCCCATCCCCCATGCAGAGTACAAGCGTGACTTTAAAGTTCTTGAGCAAGCCCAAGCTCCCAGCTCACCTCTGTACCGCCAGCGCCCCAAGCGCCCTAGCCAGCCTGGCCAGCCCAGCCCCCCTCCCTCCCCTCTGGAAGAAAAGGTTACTCCCCAAGCACCAGCCAATCCTCAGGACCCCCCTCCTCCCAACACTCTCCTGCCTCCTCCTCAAGCCCCTTCCTCAAGCCCCCCCCCTCCCGTGACCCTGCCCCCCACACCCCCTCCCACACCTGTATTCTTCTCCCCCTCTCCCTTGCCCCGGGTTGCCTCCCCCTCCACGGCCGCAGCCCCCCAGAATCTCAGCCCCCCTGACTCACCCATGTACCGACAGAGGCCAACCAAGGCTCGCCCCCCTCCCTCTCAACCAGCGCCCCACTTTCCCCATCTTCTCCCTCCCTCTCCAGATCTCACCCCTCCCCCCCCTTCCCCCTCCCCCTCTCCCCTCCCCTCCCCCCCTCCCTCCCTCTCCACCCCCCTCCCCTCTCCCCCTCCCTACCCCTCCACCCTTCTCCCCTTTCCCCCACCCTACCCCTCCACCCTTCTCAACCCTCCCCCAGCCTACCCCTCCATGCCTCTCATGTCTCCCCCAGCGTATCCCCGGATCCCTGAGAGCCCGTCATTCCAAGTTCAGTACGACCCGCCACCCAACTCCTCAACTTCCCACCCCAGCAGTACGACCCCCCTCCCAACTCCCCCGATGTACTGCCCCAGCAGTACGAGCCCCCTCCCAACTCCCCAGATGAACCACCCCTGCAGTACGAACCCCCTCCACCTCCCCAGGTGTACCGCCCCAACAGTACGGTCCCCCTCCCACCTCCCCCGATGTACTGCCCCAGCAGTACGAGCCCCCTCCAACTCCCCAGATGAACCGCCCCAGCAGTACGAACCCCCTCCCAACTCCCAGGTGTACCGCCCCAACAGTACGGTCCCCCTCCACCTCCCCCGATGTACTGCCCTGCAGTACGAACCCCCTCCCAACTCCCCAGGTGTACCGCCCAGCAGTACACCCCCCCACACAACTCCCCCGACCCACCACCCACCAGTCCGGCTATTCCCACCTCCAGCCCAGACCCTCCTACCAGCCCAGGCCCTCCTTTCAATCCGGACCCTCCTTCCTCCCCACCAGGCCCTCCCCCCCCCCGCCCATCCCCACCCACCAGGCCCCCCTTCCCCCCATTGGTGTCCTTCCCCCTCCCCACCTCCCGAACATCCCCCCCCCTCCCAAGACCCCCCCTTTGACATCGCCATCCCCATCATCACCCTCACCATCTCCTCCCCTGGCCCCTCCTCTTCCAAACTTTCTGAGGCCATCACCTCCACAGGCTGCAGGATATCTACAGGTGCGTCACTGTTAAATTGTAAATAAAAAATAAATAAATGCGAGAAATAAATGTATAAAATAATTGTATATAAATGAATAAATGTATATGATAATTAAAAAATAATCCAGGACCTATAGAGGTGCGTCCTTGTTTAATTGTGAATAAAAATAAAAATTGTATATAATAATTAAATAATAATAATTAAATAATAATTAAATAATAATAAACCAAACAACAAATAACAATCCAGGACCCCTACAGGTGCGTCACAGTTTAACTTCAAATCGACATTAAATAATTGTAGACAAGAATTAAATAAAAATCAGGATTTCTACAGGTGTGTCCTTGCTTAATTGTTTATAAAATCAAATAATTGTATATAATAATTAAACAATACGTAAATACTAATCCAGTACCTTTTCAGGTGCGTCCTTTAACTTTAAATATCAATTGAATCAGTGTAGATAATAATTAAATTATAATCAATTATTACTCCAATCATCACCATCACCATCACCATCACCATCACCATCACCATCACCATCACCATCACCTCCCCTGGCCCCTCTCCTCTGCCAAACTCCCCAAACAAACACACACAAAAATGCTCTGCCAAATGTCCCGAGGCCAGGAAAATTATAGTAGGATTGGCCCGGGATTGGCCCCGGATATTCATTTTAAAAAGGGTTAGTGACAGCTATGCTGTCCCAACCCCAACCCCAACACACCAAACACAACCCCTCCTCCTCCAACCTTCCCTATCACCAAACACGCTAAACCACAAACACACTGATCAACAAACAACGAACAACAAACAACGAACAACAAACATCAAACTGCAAACAACAAACGACAAGAAAACGTAAATATCTCTTCATGTACGTTCCTCTTCATTTTTGGCGGAGCCCCACCTTCTGGGGGGAGGGAGCCCCCAGTGTAAACCTGTTGTCCGTTTGACCCCCCCCCCCGCCCCCCCCCCCCCCCCCCCCCAAGATGAAGGCTGACACATCAGCCTATGGTGTCGAAAGGTAGCTCACTTCCGTTGCCACCTGTCGCTCCGTTGCGAACACTCTCTGGCATTTTTTTAGCGTCGCTTGCGATGCTGCATAATTGTTAAATAATAATTAAATAATAATCCAATCACCACCATCACCACACTTCCACGACCTCCTCTCCTGCAACAGAACCTGTTCAGGTGCGTCCTTATTTTATTTTAAAATCATAATTAAATCACAATTAAATTTAATCTAAAGACCACCATCAACACACTCCCATGACCCCCTATCCTGCCACATAACCCGTCCAGGTGTGTCCTTATCTTATTTGAAAATCAGAATTAAATAATAATTAACTAATAACCCAATCACCACCATCACCACACTCCCATGCCCCCCTCTCCTGCCACATAACCCGTTCAGGTGCGCCCTTATTTTATTTTTAAATCATAATTAAATAAGAATTAAATAAGAATTAAATAATCACCCAATTACCACCATCACCACACTCCCATGCCCCCCTCTCCTGCCACAGAACCTGTTCAGGTGCACCCTTATTTTATTTCAAAATCATAATTAAATAAGAATTGAATAATAACCCAATCACCACCATCACCACAATCTCATGACCCCTTCTGTTTCCACATAACCTGTTCACGTGTGTCCTCGTTTATTTTTAAATGATACTTAAATAATACTTAAATAAGAATCAAACCCCCACCACCACCTTACTCCCATGACCCCTTCTCTTTCCACATAACCTGCTCAGGTGCGTCCTTGTATATTTTAAAATAATACTTAAATAATAATACTTCAATAAGAATCCGGTCCCCTTCATCACCGCACTCCCATGACCCCTTCTCTTTCCACATAACCTGTTCACGTGTGTCCTTGTACATTTTAAAATTATACTTGAATAATACTTAAATAAGAATCCAATCCCCACCATCTTCACACTACCATGACCCCTTCTCTTTCCACATAACCACTTCATGTGCATCCTTGTTCCTTGTTGCTTGTGATTTTTAAATCGTACTTAAATCATTGAAGATACTAGTTAAAGAATAATCAAAGAATAATGACATCCTCAACCCCTTCAATGACCCACACCCACACCTTCCCACACCCACGCACACCAACACACCCGCACATACACACGCACCGACACACATTCCACCAACACACACACCAACACACACAAACATGCACACCAACACACGCACCAACACACACTCCAACACACACAAACATGCACACCAACACACACAAATACACACCAACACACACCAACACACACAAACATGCACACCAACTCACACACCAGTACACACACCAACAGACACACGAACACACACACCAACACACATACCAACACACATACCAACACACACACCAACACGCACACCAGCACACACACCAACACACACACCAACACACACCAACACACACACCAGCTCACACACCAACACACATACCAACAGACATACCAACACACACTTACACACACCAACACACACACCAACACACACACCAACACACACCAACACACACACCAACACACACAACACACACCAACACACACCTACACACACCAACACACACCAACACACACACCAGCACACACACACCAGCACATACCAACAGACACACCAACACACACACCAACACACATACCAGCACAGACCAACACACACACCAACACACACACCAACACACAGACCAACACACACCAACACACACCAACACACACACCAACACACACACCAACACACACACCAACACACATACCAACACACATACCAACACACATACCAGCACACACCAACACACACCAACACACACACCAACACACACACCAACACACATACCAACACACACACAAACACACACACAAACAAACACACACACCAACACACATACCAACACACACACCAACACACACTCCAACGCACACACCAACATACACACCAACACACACCAACACACACACCAACACACACACCAACACACACCAACACACACACCAGCACACACACCAACACACACACCATCACACACACCAACACACACACCAACACACACACCAACATACACACCAACACACACCAACACACACACCAACACACACACCAACACACACACCAACACACACCAACACACACACCAGCACACACACCAACACACACACCAACACACACACCAACCTCTTCACACCATCCCCCCCCCCCCCCCCCCCCCCCCCCCCCCCTCCCTTCACCTGCATTGCAGTGGTACCAATTCCGAATCTTCATTCCCATGTCTGAGTCTGTGACCTACTCAAATGTGGAAACCTACAGCTGCCCGTCATTCTTTGAAGCCATGCGTGATGCGATGATTCGTGGAGGTATCGACAGCAACAGGGCTTACAGCACATCAAAATACATCAATGGTTGCTCGTCTATTCAGTCATCGGTGCCAAACAACGATGCAAGTCCTGCTGATGTGCAGATGATTGCTTACCTCTTGGTAGGTGGGGGCTTGTGGGGGCTGGTAGGAGGTGGGGGGTGTATTTGGGGGCTGTTAGGGGGTATCATTGGCAGTGGCTGGGCCTATAGCATGGCATCTTATATCAATGGTTGCTATTCTGTTCAGTTATGAGTGCCAAACAACGTTGCAAGTCCTGCTGATGTGCAGATGATTGCTTACCTCTTGGTAGGTGGGGGCTTGTGGGGGCTGGTAGGAGGTGGGGGCAGTATGTGGGGGTTATATTTGGGGGCTGGTAGGGGGTATCATTGGCAGTGGCTGGGCCTATAGCATGGCATCTTATATCAATGGTTGCTATTCTGTTCAGTTATCAGTGCCAAACAACGTTGCAAGTCCTGCTGATGTGCAGATGATTGCTTACCTCTTGGTAGGTGGGGGCTTGTGGGGGCTGGTAGGAGGTGGGGGGGTGTATTTGGGGGCTGGTAGGGGTTAGCATTGACAGTGGCAGGGACTATAGCATGGCATCGTATATCATTGGTTGCTCGTCTGTTCAGTCATCACACTCATCGGTGCCAAACAACGATGCAAGTCCTGCTGATGTGCAGATGATCGCCTACCTCTTGGTGGGTGGGGGCTTGTGGGGGCTGGTAGTAGGTGGGGGTAGTATTTGGGGGCTGGTAGGGGGTAGCATTGGCAGTGGCTGGGCCTATAGCATGGCATCTTATATCAATGGTTGCTATTCTGTTCAGTTATCAGTGCCAAACAACGATGCAAGTCCTGCTGATGTGCAGATGATTGCCTACCTCTTGGTAGGTGGGGGTTTGTGGGGGCTGGTAGTATGTGGGGGTAGTATGTGGGGGTTGTATTTGGGGGCTGTTAGGGGGTAGCATTGGCAGTGGCTGGGCCTATAGCATGGCATCTAATATCAATGGTTGCTATTCTGTTCAGTTATCAGTGCCAAACAATGTTGCAAGTCCTGCTGATGTGCAGATGATTGCTTACCGCTTGGTAGGTGGGGGCTTGTGGGGGCTGGTAGGAGGTGGGGCTAGTATGTGGGGGTTGTAGTATGTGGGGGCTGGTAGGGGTTAGCATTGACAGTGGCAGGGACTACAGCATGGCATCGTATATCATTGGTTGCTCGTCTGTTCAGTCATCACACTCATTGGTGCCAAACAACGATGCAAGTCCTGCTGATGTGCAGATGATCGCCTACCTCTTGGTAGGTGGGGGCTTGTGGGGGCTGGTAGTAGGTGGGGGTAGTATTTGGGGGCTGTTAGGGGGTAGCATTGGCAGTGGCAGGGCCTATAGCATGGCATCTTATATCAATGGTTGCTATTCTGTTCAGTTATGAGTGCCAAACAACGTTGCAAGTCCTGCTAATGTGCAGATGATTGCTTACCTCTTGGTAGGTGGGGGCTTGTGGGGGCTGGTAGTAGGTGGGGGTAGTATTTGGGGGCTGGTAGGGGGTAGCATTGGCAGTGGCAGGGCCTATAGCATGGCATCTTATATCAATGGTTGCTATTCTGTTCAGTCATCAGTGCCAAACAACGATGCAAGTCCTGCTGAAGTGCAGATGATTGCCTACCTCTTGGTAGGTGGGGGTTGGTAGGAGGTGGTGATAGTATTTGTGGGCTGGTCAGAGGTGGCCCTTAAGGGCCATGTGTGCAAGGCTCTAAGGCAATCAACTCTGGTCTCTTTGTGTAAACCTCATCACGCCACACCTTCACACACTCATCACGACACATCCTGCAACCCTGAACCCTGAACCCTGACCCTGAACCCTGAACCCTGACCCTGTCCCACTGCAGCTGACGGAGACTGAGTGGGCATTCTTGCAAGGCTCTAACATCATCAACTCTGGTCTCTTAGTGTAAACCTCATCATGCTGCACCCTCATACATTCATCACGACACATCCTGCAACTCTGAACCCTGACCCTGAACCCTGAACCCTGAACCCTGAACCCTGAACCCTGAACCCTGACCCTGTCCCACTGCAGCTGACGGAGACTGAGTGGGCGTTCTTGAAAGGCTCTAACGCCATCAACTCTGGTCTCTTAGTGTAAACCTCATCATGCTGCACCCTCATACATTCATCACGACACATCCTGCAACTCTGAACCCTGACCCTGAACCCTGAACCCTGAACCCTGAACCCTGACCCTGTCCCACTGCAGCTGGCGGAGACTGAGTGGGCGTTCTTGAAAGGCTCTAACGCCATCAACTCTGGTCTCTTTGTGTACACGGCACAGTTAATGTGCAACAGCATCATGATCTTCGACGCGACAGTGTACACTCCTATTCGTGTAGTCAGCAAGGTGGAGCAAGCCTACTTGGGGGATGACGCCAAACCCAGGCTGTGTATCAACAACCTGTTGGCCATAGCTACCCCAGATTACACACGCTAAGGCAAACTGCACTGGAACTCTGGCCAGTTTGTGTTCACCCCATAGCTGTGTGTTGACAGCCTGTTGGACCTAGCTACCCCAGACTACACACGCTAAGGCAAACTGCACTGGAACTCTGGCCAGTTTGTGTTCACCCCATAGCTGTGTGTTGACAGCCTGTTGGCCATAGCTATCCCAGACTACACACGCTAAGGCAAACTGCACTGGAACTCTGGCCAGTTTGTGTTCACCCCATAGTTGTGTGTTGACAACCTGTTGGCCATAGCTACCCCAGAATACACACGCTAAGGCAAACTGCACTGGAACTCTGGCCAGTTTGTGTTCACCCCATAGTTGTGTATTGACAACCTGTTGGCCATAGCTACCCCAGACTATGCTAACACTTACACACACTAAGCCAAACGGTGAAAGCAAACGGGCTGCCCCCCTCAAAAATAATAATAAGGCATACCTGGACGTACTATTGATTTTATTATTCAACGCACAGTTTAGTCCATTGGCTTTTGGAAAAAAGAAAAAAAGAAAAATAAAGAATCAGAAGTCGTTTTGTGGTTGGCCCCAGTGCAAGCAAACGAGCTGGCCATTTCAATGGCCCCCTCACTGCCTCACCTCGTAATAAGGCGTTCTTATTATTACATTTATTTACGTATTTATAATTAGCAGTCATATTATGCTAGTTGCCATTCCAATACCAGTGTACCACAAGTATCTGTAGTGCCGGTACTACCGCGCCATTCCACTACAAGTGTACCACAAGTATCTGTAGTGCCGGTACTACAATGCCATTCCACTACCAGTGTACCACAAGTATATGTAGTGCCGGTACTACTGTGCCATTCCACTACCAGTGTACCACAAGTATCTGCAGTGCCGGTGCTACCATACTACGGCGGCCAACTGTGTGTAGCATAAGTATTTTGTTTTTAGCATCGCTGTGGTGCCTATGCTGCAATCGCATAGGCAACTGAATGATGGGGGTTAGTTCATCAATGCCTTTTTCTTTTTAGCCCCTTTTATCACGGTTGGTCAAGTCCCTTACGCCTATTTGGCCTACCCCTGTATTGTAACATTCACACACATGATGGTTGGAGGACACCCCAGATATTGGACAGGCTCATGTGCACAAGACAGTGGTAACATGATTGTTTGGGGTTCAGTTAATCAATTTTTTCTTCTTTTTGGCACTCCCTATCACGGTTGGGCAAGTCCATTCAGCCTATTAGGCGTACCCCTGAACTGTTACCTAGCACACAAGCTAAAATCGCATAGGCAAGTCTTTGGTGTCTTGGACCTGAGCGACTCTAAAACAAACTTGGCTGTACCAAAACTACCATCATGCTGCACTCGCATAAGCTGCAATCGCATGTTGCACATGCTGAAATTGCTTAGGCACGTCTATGGTGTCTTGGTCCTGAGCGACTATAAAAAAGAGAACGCCTGGAGGGGCGCGGTGTCAAGGGGACCTTACAGCACGGTATAGCTGGGGGGAAGTTAGAGCGACTGTTGTACAGGTGGTGGTGGTGGTGGTGGTGGTGGTGGCGTGAGTGTGTGACTGGTCGTGGATCGGCACCTCCCGCCGCCGAAATAGTTGTGCCTGTATCGATTCTCGACCCCCAAATAATGAGTAAGCATCTGCCCGTGCATCTTTCACCAAGGAGGCTGCCTACTGCCGAATTGCTGTCTGGAGCTATGTACCGGTAACCAAGTTCAAGTTCAAACCAAAAAACAAGTTCGCCTCGAGGAACCGCATCTTGATCTATCCGACTCCCTTCTCCACAATGCGCACCTTCATTCGATACTTAGGGGCATCAAAAAAGCCGCATTGTTTATTACAAACACAATTTACGCCTCACAGGGTGGGTGTTTGTGTTACACGGCCCATTCAAGCGCAAATCATTGAACTAGTCCACCTTAAGGAACTACATCTTGATGTATCCGAGTCCTTTCTCCACAATGTGCACCTTCATTCGATAATTATGGGGCATCAAAAAAGCCGCATTGTTTATTACAAACACAATTTACGCCTCACAGAGTGGGTGTTTGTGTTACACGGCCCATTCAAGCTCAAATCATTGAATTAGTCCACCTTCAGGAACCACATCATGATGTATCCGAGTCCTTTCTCCACAATGTGCACCTTCATTCGATACTTCAGGGGCCATCAAAAAAGCCGCATTGTTTATTACAAACATAATTTTCGCCTCGCAGGGTGGGTGTTTGTGTTACACGGCCCATACAAGCGCACATCATTGAACTAGTCCACCTTAAGGAACCACATCATGATGTATCCGAGTCCCTTCTCCACAATGGGCACTCTCATTCGGTACGAAATGGTCTTCTGGTCTAGCAGGCTCCACATCTCGCGGTGGTAGGTCATCATATCAGACTGGAGGTATCGCATCTTGAGCATGTTCCTGATCACACACAGCAGTTCAAACAAGTGATTACACATCCTGGTGCATTTGTGTGTGTGTTTACGTATGTGTCTGCGTTTATGTAATTATGTGTGTGTAGTTCATCATATCTGATTGGAGGTATCGCATCTTGAGCATCTTGAGCCTCCGCTACCAGAATTGGAGGTATCGCATCCTGATTGGAGGTATCGCATCTTGAGCCTCCGCTACCAGAAGCTGTTTACAGATATTTATAGGCATGTCCATGAGGATACCGACTTAACCGTATGGAATGTGGAATTCTGCGATTCCACATTCAGAACCTTTATGAATGGAAATGGCACTAAGACTTTCTGGAGCAACCAAGCCGACTATCTTTCTACTTGTAGAAGAGCAAGCCAGGAAGCCCTGGACTGCTTAGTGGCACCGTAATTTATTATCCCTTTTTTTCTTCTTGTGACTTCTCATTTGTTAGCTTCTTACCTCCGCCACTGTAAGTGGTTGAGATCTGGGTCCTGCTCTAGGGGGTTTAATACCTACGCCACCAAAACGGTGGTTGGGAGTTTGGTTTGTTTATCCTCGACACACCCCTGATGTAATGGGGTTTTTTGCTTTGTGGGTGCTTTTTCTTTTTGTTTAAAGCACAGAGTCTCATACACCCTTGCGGTATCAAGTAGACTTTAACATGTAATGTAATGTAATGTTCCTGATCACACGCAGCAGGGTTTATGGTTTAGGTTCTATACAAGTGCTTACATATCCTGGTGCATTTGTGTGTGTGTAGGTGTTTGTGTGTAAGTTTGAATATGTGTGTGTGTGCGCGTTTGTGTGTGCGTTTTTATGTGTGTGTAGGTCATCATATCAGACTGGAAGTATCGCATCTTGAGCATGTTCCCGATCACACACAGCAGTTCATACAAGTGATTACACATCCTGGTGCATTTGTGTGTGTGTTTATGCGTGTGTCTGTGTTTATGTAATTATGTGTCTGTAGGGCATCATATCAGACTGGAGGTATCGCATCTTGAGCATGTTCTTGATCACACAGAGCAGCAGGGTTTATGGTTTAGGTTCTATACAAGTGCTTACATATCCTGGTGCATTTGTGTGTGTAGGTGTTTGTGTGTAAGTTTGAATATGTGTGTGTGTGTGCGTTTGTGTGTGCGTTTTTATGTGTGTGTAGGTCATCATATCAGACTGGAGGTATCGCATCTTGAGCATGTTCCCGATCACACGCAGCAGGGTTTAGGGTTTAGGGTTATACAAGTGATTACATATCCTGGTGCATTTGTGTGTGTGTGTGTGTGTGTGTGTGTGTGTGTGTGTGTGTGTGCGTTTGTGTATGTGTGTGCGCGTGCGTTTGTGTGTGTGCGTTTCATGTGTGTGCAGGGCATCATATCAGATTGGAGGTATCGCGTGTACATGTGTGTATTTGTTTGTGCGCATGTGTTTATTAATGTTTGTGTATGTGTGTCTACCGGTATTTTGTGTGTGTTTGTATGTATCTGTGTGTTTGTGTGTGTGTGTACGTGTAAGTGTATCAATGCATGTGTGTATCCATACCAAACGTGCCAAACAAATTTACGAATTCTTTGTATATGTGTGTGTATTTGTGTGTACGTGTGTGTTTATTTGCCAGTAGGCCAAACAAATGTACGAATTATGCAAGACAAACTCACCATTAGCAGAAGGTGAGAAGGACGTTGCGGTGCGGTGTAAGAAATAGAGTAAGAAATAGAGTAAGAAAAAAACAGTATCTCTACGCAAAACTCAGAATAAATATGCCAAACAAATGTACAAATCATGAATAATACAACCCTAAACATATTTGCAAATTTGCAAGGGTATTATTTGAATAAGGGTATTATTTGAATAAGGGTATTATTTGAATAAGGGTATTATTTGAATAAGGGTATTATTTGAATAAGGGTATTATTTGAATAAGGGTATTATTTGAATAAGGGTATTATTTTGAATAACACCCTTGTTTGCAATATAACCCTAAACATATTAAAAATGCAAACCATGCGTAATGCACTCACTAACCCCCGGGACTGAATAACCAATCTATTGACATATACACAATTTGCAAATCATGAATCACGAATAATAATAAACGCACACACAAATTTGTTAACCATGCGTAATGCACTCACCCCCCCCCCAGGACTGAATGAACATGGACATATACACAACTTACAAATCATGAATCACGAATAACAATAGACATGTAAACAATTTTGGTAGACCAGATCGCTTAAAAAATGAAGAGTCGGGGGTTCGACTCCCCCTTCGATCGCTCTTGGCGTTGCAGGTCGTCGTCAACCGCGATGGTAGCTTGTCCAGTTGAGGTAGGAGACCGCTCCCCACCCGCGTACGACGGGCTCCCTTAACACCACGCCCCACCAGGCGTTATCATTACCTTTTAAACAATTTTGAGAACCATGCATTATGCACTCACTTCCCCCCGGGACTGAATAACAATAATAACCACTAACCAGACAAGGATCTCTCTCTCTCTCTTTCTCTCTCTCTCTCTCTCTCTCTCCCTCTCCCCCCCCCCCCACGACTCACTAGAAGAAGAATGTGAGCAGTATGTTGCCCTGTGGAGTGAACAAGCGAAAGATCATGGTGAAGCCTACAATAATCTCTGCAGCCGCACAGCTCAAGATACATCTCCCTGTCTATCTCTGTATAACAGAAAGATACATCTCCCTCCCTCCCTCCCTCTCTCTCTCTCTCACTCTCTTGCCCCCCCCCCCCCCCTATCTCTCTCTCTCCCCCCCCCTCCCCCACGACTCACTAGAAGAAGAATGTGAGCAGTATGTTGCGCTGTGGAGTGAACAAGCGAAATATCATGGTGAAGCCTACAATAATCTCTGCAGCCGCACAGCTCAAGATACATCTCCCTGTCTATCTCTGGTTAACAGAAAGATACATCTCCCTCCCTCCCTCCCTCCCTCTCTCTCTCTCTCTCTCTCTCTCTCTCTCTCTCACTCTCTTCCCGTCCCCCCCCCCCTCCCCCCATCTCTCTCTCTCTCTCCCTCCCTCCCCACAACTCACCAGAAGAAGAAGGTGAGCAGTATGTTGCGCTGTGTGGTCAACAAGCGGAAGATCATGGTGAAGCCTACAATAATCTGTGCAGCCGCACAGCTCAAGATACATCTCCCCGTCTATCTCTGGTAAACAGAAAGATAAATCTCCCTCTCCCTCTCTCTGTCTCCACTTCCCCGCCTCTCTCTCTCTCTCTCCCCCTCCATCCATCTCCATCTCTCTCTATCCCCCCCCATCTCTCTCTCTCTCTCTCTCTCTCTCTCTCCCCCCCCCCCATTTCTCTTCCCTCCCCTCTCCCCCCATCCCCACGACTCACCAGAAGAAGAATGTGAGCAGTATGTTGCGCTGTGGAGTGAACAAGCGGAAGATCATGGTGAAGCTTACAATAATCTCTGCAGCCGCACACCTCAAGATACATCTCCCCGTCTATCTCTGGTTAACAGAAAGATACATCTCCCTCCCTCTCTCTCTCTCTCTCTCTCTCTCTCTCTCTCTCTCTCTCTCTCTCTCTCCGTCCCCCCACCCCAACTCCCCACCACTCACCAGAAGAAGAATATGAGCAGTATGTTGAGATGTGGGGTCAACAAGCGGAAGATCATGGTGAAGCTTACAATAATCTCTGCAGCCGCACACCTCAAGATACATCTCCCCGTCTATCTCTGGTTAACAGAAAGATACATCTCCCTCTCTCTCTCTCTCTCTCTCTCTCTCTCCGTCCCCCCGCCCCGACTCCCCTCCACTCACCAGAAGAAGAATATGAGCAGTATGTTGAGATATGGGGTCAACAAGCGAAAGATCATGGTGAAGCTTACAATAATCTCTGCAGCCGCACAGCTCAAGATACATCTCCCTGTCTATCTCTGGTTAACAGAAAGATACATCTCCCTCTCTCTCTCTCTCTCTCTCTCTCTCTCTTTCCGTCCCTCCCCCCCCCCCCCCTCCCCCCATCTATCTCTCTCTCCCTCCCTCCCCACAACTCACCAGAAGAAGAAGGTGAGCAGTATGTTGCGCTGTGGGGGCAACAAGCGGAAGATCATGGTGAAGCCTACAATAATCTCTGCAACCGCACAGCTCAAGATACATCTCCCTGTCTATCTCTGGTTAACAGAAAGATACATCTCCCTCTCTCCCTCTCTCTCTCTCTCTCTCTTTCCGTCCCCCCACCCCAACTCCCCACGACTCACCAGAAGAAGAATGTGAGCAGGATGTTGCGCTGTGGGGTTAACAAGCGGAAGATCATGGTGAAGCCTACAAGGATCTCTGCAGCCGCACAGCTCAGGGTAGCATCTCTCTGCACAGTGATGGGCAATGATGTTATTGTTTTTCCTTTTTTTTCGTTTTTGGTATTTGATTTCTGATTTTTAGGATTGCACAACTCAGGGTGGCATCTCTCTGCACAGTGGTGGGCAGTGGTGTTGTGTCTCGATTGTTTGATTTTTTGGATTGCACAATTTAGAGTAGCATCTTGCTGCGCAAGGGTGGGCAGTGGCGTTGTTGAGTTTTCTGGCGTTTTCTGGCGTTGTTGAGGCGTGTTCTGGCGTTTTCTGGCGTGTTCTGGAGTTTTCAGGCGTTGTTGAGTGTTCTTGAGTTTTCTTTCCCTTCTAGATTTTGGATTGCACAGCTCAGGGTAGCATCACGCTGCACAGTGGTGGGCAATGGTCTTGTTGTTTTCCTTTTTTCGTTTTTTGGTATTTGATTTCTGATTTTTAGGATTGCACAGCTCAGGGTAGCATCTCTCTGCACAGTGGTGGGCAATGATGTTATTATTTTTCCTTTTTTTTCGTTTCTTGGTATTTGATTTCTGGTTTTTAGGATTGCACAGCTCTGGGTAGCATCTCTCTGCACAGTGGTGGGCAATGATTTTTTTTTCTTTTTCGTTTTTTGGCATTTGATTTCTGATTTTTAGGATTGCACAACTCAGGGTGGCATCTCTCTGCACAGTGGTGGGCAGTGGTGTTGTGTCTTGCTTGTTTGATTTTTTGGATTGCACAATTTAGAGTAGCATCTTGCTGCGCAAGGGTGGGCAGTGGCGTTGTTGAGTTTTCTGGCGTGTTCTGGCGTTGTTGAGTTTTCTGGCGTTGTTGAGGCGTTTTCTGGCGTGTTCTGTCGTTTTCTGGCGTTGTTGAGGCGTTTTCTGGCGTTGTTGAGGCGTGTTCTGGCGTTGTTGAGGCGTGTTCTGGCGTTTTCTGGCGTTGTTGAGGCGTGTTCTGGCGTTGTTGAGGCGTGTTTGGCGTTTTCTGGCGTGTTCTGGAGTTTTCAGGCGTTGTTGAGTGTTCTTGAGTTTTCTTTCCCTTCTAGATTTTGGATTGCACAGCTCAGGGTAGCATCACGCTGCACAGTGGTGGGCAATGGTCTTGTTTTGTGATTTGTGTTTTTGTGCTTTGCAATGGTCTTGTTTTGTGATTTGTGTTTTTGTGCTTTGCAATGGTTTTGAAGTTGCACAACTTAAGAGTAGCATCTCTACTGGTTGGAAATGTTATTTATTTTTATTGCACACCTTTGGGTAGCATCATAGGTGGTGGTGTGGTGGGGGTGAGGTGTGTGAGACGGGAGAGGAGGGGACATACCTGTTTGTTCATACAGCTCTGTTGCCCACCAACCTGTAGGATGACCACCACCAACAATTAAAGCACCACCAGTAGGATGACTATCACAACCACCCCCACCCCATGTAGGTTGACCACCACCACCACCACCACCCTACCTGCTTGTTAGTCATACAGCTCTGTTGCCTACCAACCTGTAGGATGACCACCACCCCCACCCCCACCCCATGTGGGATGACCACCACCACCACCCCCACCCCATGTAGGATGACCACCACCACCACCACCCTACCTGCTTGTTAGTCATACAGCTCTGTTGCCTACCACCGGTGGCACGCCACCCTGGGGTTGCGCCAAATGTAATGGCGGCAAACGTGATCGCATGGTAATGGTGGTGGTGGTAATGGCGTGGTAATGGTGTTGGTGGGGTGGGGGTGAGGTGTGTGTGCTGGGAGGGGACAAGGGTAGTGGTGTTTGTGGTGATGGTGTGTGGGTGTGTGTGTTGCGAAGGGACTTACCTGTTTGTTAGTCATTAAGCTTTGTAGCCTACCAACGGTGGCACGCCGACCTGGGGTTGCGCCAAATGAATTAGGTGCAAACGTGATGGGGTGGTGGTGGTGGTGGGGGGTGTGTGTGTGTGGTGGTGGGGGGGGTGTAGGGTGGTGGGGGTGGTGTTGGGGTGAGGTGTGTGTGTTGGGAGTGGACCTACCTGCTTGTTAGTCATCAAGCTCTGCAGCCTACCACCGATGGCACGCCACCCTGGGGTTGCACCAAATGTATTGTATGCTGCAAACGTGATGGTGTGGTGGTGGTGGTGGTGGTGGTAAGGTGTGTATGTTGGGAGTGGACCTACCTGCTTGTTTGTCATCAAACTCTGCAGCCTACCACCTGTGCCACGCCACCCTGGGGTTGCGCCAAATGAATTAGCTGCAAACGTGATGGCGTGATAATGGTGGTGGTGGCGGTGGTGATGGCGTGATGGTGGTGGTGGTGGTGGGGGTGTACGGTGGTGGTGGTGGTGGTGGGGTGAGGGAAGGTGTGTGTGTTGAGTGGGACCTACCTGCTTATTTGTCATCAAGCTCTGCAGCCTACCAGCGGTGGCACGCCACCCCGGGGTTGTGCCAAATGAATTAGCTGCAAACGTGGTGGTGGTGGTGGTGGTGATAGTGGAAGTGGTGATGGCGTGGTGGTGGTGGTGGTGGTGGGGGTGTATGGTGGTGGTGGTAGTGGTGGTGGTGGGGTGAGGGAAGGTGTGTGTGTTGAGTGGGACCTACCTGCTTGTTAGTCATCAAGCTCTGCAGCCTACCACCGGTGGCACGCCACCCCGGGGTTGCGCCAAACGTCTTGGCTGCAAAAGTGATGGCGTGGTAGGCTGCAGGGACAGCTATGGGCCACATGAGGGGGGCCACTGGACTGTAGGAGGAGAAAGAGAAAGCCACCATGGCCTGGAAGAACTCGGTGGAGGGGAGCACGTTCGCCAGCCAGGCTTTGATCTTGTCCCAGGAGAAGGGGAAGAGAGGGGGGGCTGCGTGCTTGGCTACAATTTTGGAGGCCTGCAGGGGTAGTGGGTGGGTGGGTAGTGGTGTTGGTGGTGGGTGGGTCGGTGGGTGGGGGGTAAGGTAGGCCATGGCTTGAAAAAACTCGGTTATTATTGTTGTTGTTGTTGTTGGTGGTGGGGGGTGCAAGGTTGGTATTGGCTTGAGAGAACTTGGTGGAGGGATGCACGTTCTCCAGCCAGGCTTTGATCTTGTCCCAGCAGAAGGGGAAGAGAGGGGGGGCTGTGTGCTTGGCTACAATTTTGGAGGCCTACAGGGGAGTGTGGGAGGGGTGGGGTGGTGGTGAAAGGAAGTAGGTTCGCCAGCCAGGCTTTGATCTTGTCCCAGGAGAAGGGGAAGAGAGGGGGGGCTGCGTGCTTGGCTACAATTTTGGAGGCCTGCAGGGGAGTGGGGGAGGGGTGGGGTGGTGGTGAAAGGAAGTAGGTTCTCCAGCCAGGCTTTGATCTTGTCCCAGCAGAAGGGGAAGAGAGGGGGGGCTGCGTGCTTGGCTACAATTTTGGAGGCCTGCAGGGGAGTAGGGGAGGGGTGGGGTGGTGGTGAAAGGAAGTAGGTTCGCCAGCCAGGCTTTGATCTTGTCCCAGGAGAAGGGGAAGAGAGGGGGGGCTGCGTGCTTGGCTACAATTTGGAGGCCTGCAGGGGTGGTGGGTGGGTGGGTGGTTGGTGGGTAAGGTTGGCACTGGCTTGAAAAAAATCGGTGGAAGGAAGCACATTCGCCAGCCAGGCTTGATCTCGTCCCAGGAGAAGGGGAAGAGAGGGGGGGGCTGCGTGCTTGGCTACGATTTTGGAGGCCTGCAGGGGAGTGGGGGAGGGGTGGGGTGGTGGTGAAAGGAAGTAGGTTCGCCAGCCAGGCTTTGATCTTGTCCCAGGAGAAGGGGAAGAGAGGGGGGGGCTGCGTGCTTGGCTACAATTTTGGAGGCCTGCAGGGGTGGTGGGTGGGTGGGTGGTTGGTGGGTAAGGTTGGCACTGGCTTGAAAAAAATCGGTGGAAGGAAGCACATTCGCCAGCCAGGCTTTGATCTCGTCCCAGGAGAAGGGGAAGAGAGGGGGGGCTGCGTGCTTGGCTACGATTTTGGAGGCCTGCAGGGGAGTGGGGGAGGGGTGGGGTGGTGGTGAAAGGAAGTAGGTTCGCCAGCCAGGCTTTGATCTTGTCCCAGGAGAAGGGGAAGAGAGGGGGGGCTGCGTGCTTGGCTACAATTTTGGAGGCCTGCAGGGGTGGTGGGTGGGTGGGTGGGTGGTGGGTAAGGTTGGCACTGGCTTGAAAGAACTCGGTGGAGGGAAGCATGTTCGTCAGCCAGGCTTTGATCTTGTCCCAGCAGAAGGGGAAGAGAGGGGGGGCTGCGTGCTTGGCTACAATTTTGGAGGCCTGCGGGGAGGATGTGTATGGTGTGTGTGTGTTGGGAGTGGTGGTGGTGGTGCAGCACGGTCGCCAGCCAGGCTTTGATCTTGTCCCAGGAGAAGGGAAAGAGAGGGGGGGCTGCGTGCTTGGCTACAATTTTGGAGGCCTGCTGGGAGTGGGGGAGGGGTGGGGTGGTGGTGAAAGGAAGCACGTTCGCCAGCCAGGCTTTGATCATGTCCCAGGAGAAGGGGAAGAGAGGGGGGGCTGCGTGCTTGGCTACAATTTTGGAGGCCTGCGGGGAGGGTGTGTATGGTGTGTGTGTGTTGGGAGTGGTGGTGGTGGTGGTGCAGCACGGTCGCCAGCCAGGCATTGATCTTTTCCAAGTACAAGGGGAAGAGAGGGGGGGCTGCGTGCTTGGCTACAATTTTGGAGGCCTGCGTTAGGGTGCGTGAGGTGTGTGTGTGTGGGGGGGGGGGAGGGGGGAAGTGTGTGTGAGTGTTTTGGGAGGAGGGCTGTGGTGGTGGTGGTTGTGGTGGTTGGTGTGTTTGTGTGGAGGGGGGGGGGGGGGGGGGGGGGGGGGGGGGGGGGGGGGGGGGGGGGGGGGGGGGGGGGGGGGGGGGGGGGGGGTGGGGGGGTCGCAGTCATTTTTTTTTTTTTTTTTTTTCTTTTCGCTTTAATTAATTTTCTTTTTTTTTTTTTTCTTTTTTTTTTATTTTTTCTTTTTTTCTTATTTTTTTTTTTTTTTTTTCGCTTTATTATTAGTTATTATTAAGATAGCCGGGCATCCCCCCTCTGACCCGGAGGGACCCCCCAGGGGTCCCGTGGCGAAGGCCCAAGTTTCCCCCCGTGTTTCGTCTCCCCTCTCTCTCTGTCTCGCTTGTCTCATCTTTCGTCTCTCCCCCTTCGCCGTCTGTCCCGTCTCTCCATCTCTCTCCAAATCTCTTCTCCTCTCTTATCTCCCCCCTCTCCCATCCTCCGATCTTTCCTCTCTTTTCTCTCTTTCCTTTCCGCCATATTTCCCTCATGTCCCGACAGATGTCCAGGCGTTTGAACGATTCCGACCACCTCCACACCCACCATTTTGCTCATAGTTGGAGCGCGCATGACTAGAGTTGTCAGCATCGCAGCGGTCAAAATCATTCGCAAAAGTTGTTCTATGTCTGTAGCTCTATTCGGCTACGAGTAGTGACTTTCTCCACTACTTCCGAAACTCCCTGCCGGTGAGTGCTAAAGCGATTTTCCGTGTCGCTTGCGACACGCTCTTAGAACTTGTCGCTATCAGTTTGGAGGCATGCAGGGAGGGAGGTGGGGGTGGGGATGAATGGGTGGGTGGGGGGTGTGGGGGGGATGGGTGTGTGTGGGTGTGTGGTGTGTGTGTGTGTGTGTTGTGTGTGTGTGTGTGTGGTGTTGGAGGAGGGTGGTGGTGGTGGTGTTGTGTGTGGGGGGGTGCAGCGTTTTCCGCTAACCATTTGGGGAGGCATGCAGGAGGGAGGTGGGGTGGTGTGGGATGACATGTTTGGGTGGATGGGTGGTGGTGGATGTGGGGGGGGGTGGGGGGTGGGGTTTGGGGGGGGGGGTGTGGGGTGTGGTGGGTGGGGGGGTGGGGTTTTGGTGGGTGTGCACGTTTTTTTTGTGTGTTTGTATGATTGTTTTTGGTGTTTGTTGATGTTGGTGGACACGTGCTCAGCTACCTCCAGGTTTGGAGGCCTGCAGGGAAGGGGTGGGGGTGGTGTTTGGTTTGAGAGGGAAAGTGTGTGTGTGTGTGTACATACATTCAACTTAACCCTACCCATCTAAGTAAAAGTAAGACTCCAAGTAAAAGTACTACCCACCTGTGTTATGACGGTCAGCCTCATAAACCACAAGTATATATATATATATATAACTATATGTACACTTATATATTGTACTTCATCCTGCGACCCAACTACACCCAAGTATACATACACACTTATATATTGTACTTCATCCTGCGACCCAACTACACCCAAGTATACATACACACATATATTGTACTTCATCCTGCGACCCAACTACACCCAAGTATACATACACACATATATTGTACTTCATCCTGCGACCCAACTACACCCAAGTATACTTATACACTTATATATTGTACTTCATCCTGCGACCCAACTACACCCAAGTATACTTATACACTTATATATTGTACTTCATCCTGCGACCCAACTACACCCAAGTATACTTATACACTTATATATTGTACTTCATCCTGCGACCCAACTACACCCAAGTATACATACACACTTATATATTGTACTTCATCCTGCGACCCAACTACACCCAAGTATACATACACACTTATATATTGTACTTCATCCTGCGACCCAACTACACCCAAGTATACATATACACTTATATATTGTACTTCATCCTACGACCCAACTACACCCAAGTATATATATATAATAATCCCTTCAAAACAGTAATCTACGATTTCATGTTTTTTCGGGTACTAGCAGCCTGTTCCCATAAGACCAGGTTACGGTTATGGGTAACCCCGCAATCTGTAGTGCGGCAATACTGGTAACCCGAATTCTAGCCAGCTTCCTGTTGGTAAACCCGGTGTACAACTTCGTGTTTCCGATTGTCCCTGAAATCTGGGTTATGGAGAAATCCGGGTTGTGTGATCGTTAAATCAGTTGTTCGACCGCGTGGAAGCGTTTGAATATATTCAACAGATTTCACAGAAGCTTCTTCATTTCGACTATAGGAAGAGACGCCATGATGAGCTGGAAATGCTTAGAGATCTGTAGCAGTTGCGTTGATCGTCAGGTTGGTAGGATGCTTGTTGATGCCCCCATGCTGCCTCTGCTTGAAAAACAAACCTTGACCTGACGAATCCATGGCGGTGAGCGTCAGAGATTCTGAGAAATTGAAGGGATCGCGCGTGACTGCGCGATCTACAAGATTGCAGCGCTCGCGCTCATCTTCACATCATGGCCGTAAGTGACCGCTGCGGCGGTTAAAGTGCCAGCGTGGAACCAAGATGGATCGGGGTTACGCTTAACCGGGGGGAAGGGGGGGGGGGGGGGGGGGGGGGGGGGGGGGGGGGGGGGGGCACGGTTCAGGGTAACCCCGATCCGCCCCGGCATGTCATCAAATTTTGCCGGGAACTGAATAGGAAACAGGCTGTATACATATACACTAATATATTGTACGTCTTCCTACGACCCAAGTACACCCAACCCATCAGTAAAGGTACAAACGTAAAAGTGGACAATAAAAACCCACCTGTGTTATGATGGGCAGACTCATAAACCAAAAGTATATATATGAGAGTATATATCATTATAAATTGTACTCCATCCTGTGACCCAACAACACCTTACCGCTGCCCTACCCATCAATACCCACCTTCGGCGGGAATTAGCTGGGCGGAAAGTCGGTTAAGTCGTTACACGATGACACCACCACGACCACGACCGCGACCACGACCACGACCGCCATTATTTCTTTATACGTATATATACTAGTACGGTAGCCCGTGTGGCCGGTGGCCACACAGACACAAATCACCCACACCCCAATCATAATAGGGTGCCCGTGGGGCTGGGTTACAGAATGGGCTACACATATGTCCTCACCTCCACCCCTCTCATAAACACAGTTCCCCCACTTCAAATGCTGACGCATCTGCCCCCCCCCCCCCCCCCACACACACACACCCCCACCCCACCACACAGTCCCCCCTCTGCCCAAACCTCGACCCAGGCCCAATCTCAAATTTGCCTCACCCCTTTACCCACCAACACACAGGTACTTCCCTGCTTCTCCGTTCCCATTAATCTGACCTCTCGGCCACTTTAGCAGATGGGTTTAACAGAAGCGATTATGATGTTTTCAGCTGAGTTCGAAAGCGCGCAGACGTTTGGACGTTTCGTCAGACGACGCGGAAATGAAAAGACTTTTGGAAATTGCAAACGAACGGCTGCCCAGTTTCAGACTCAGCTTGAAACATCGAAATTGCGCGAGAGCAAACCTGCTTACCTGTAGCTTCCTCTTCGCGCATAGATACCTGGTTGGGCGTGCAAGCTGTTTCCCGAAAGGGCCTTCGTTCGGTCAACTCTGTCACGCACTCGCTACAGCTAAGCGCGAAAATAACCTTATCGTTGCAGGGTTGCAGGGAGTGGTGTGGTGTGGGGGGGAAGATCTTGAAGAGGTATTGCACGCGGTGCAAGGAGCACGCAGCAAGAAGGAAGTGGGAAGTCGGAAGAACGTCACAGGGTTAGTGGCAGGGACTTAGATCATGCAGAAATACCATGAGCCGTGCGAGTGTCTTAGCTCGCAGCAAGATGAATGTATCAATAGAGGCTGCAGAAAGGCTGGAGAATGGAAGTCAACTACCTCCAATCACGTATCAGGCGTTGTGATAGCGAATCAGGCGATGTGAAAGCATAATGAGATGACAAACGTAATGCTGAGATGAAGAATCAAGTGCGCATGCATGAGCCAAGTGAAAGTCAAGGGCCCGCCGAATCATGAGCCGAAGTGAAAGTTCTGGAGCATGAGCCGCAGGTTTCCGAGCGCCATGCAAAGCGATCTGAGGGTCAGCAAATGACCTCCGAGGAGAGGATCTCCTCACTCATTTAATTGCAATTCATTGCAGTCACAGTTTGGGAGGCAGTTGTGGACATGAAATGAGCGCGCATAGATTAGCACATCTGCTGTTTCGGTCTTTGAAACTTTTGCTGGGCGAAGACTTGAATGTACGGAAAGTCGGTTGCAAGTCGGTTACACTTCGCACGCCCATGGCACGTGGGTAATCGATGATGACACCACCACGAACACGAGCACGACCGCCATGATTTCTTTATATATACAGATTGTACTCCATTCTATGACCCAACAGCCCAACTTCCTTCGCCCATGTCCCATGATGGTCAGCCTCGTAAACCACAAGTGTATACATATACCATTATATATTGTACTCCATCCTAGGACCCAACAACACCTTACCGCTGCCCTACCCATCAATACCCACCTTCGTCCATGTCACATGATGGCCAGCCTCATAAAACAAAAGTATATATATATATATATATAATACATATATTGTACTCCATCCTATGACCCAACTACCTTCCTCCATGTCCCATGATGGCCAGCCTCATAAACCACAAGCATACGTATAAACAGATACAAGTGAAAATTAATTCCCCACCTGTGTAACGATGGTCAGCCTCATAAACCATAAGTGTACATATATACTTGTCTATTGTACTTCATCCTACGACCCAACTACACCCCACCCATCTAAGTAAAGGTTCAAAGGTAAAAGTGGATATTAATTACCCACCTGTGTAACGATGGTCAGCCTCATAAACCATAAGTGTACATATATACTTGTCTATTGTACTTCATCCTACGAACCAACTACACCCCACCATCTAGTAAAGGTTCAAGGTAAAAGTGAAAAATTGATACCACCTTGTTACGATGGTCAGCCTCATCACTACAAAGTACTTATATATATATAGATATATATAAAGAAATCATGGTCGTGGTGGTCGTGGTGGTGTAACGGTAACTACTAACCGACTTCCCGCCAGGCCATGTCCCGCCAGCCAATCCCGCCTCAGCCAATTCACACTTTTATCCTACTGCTTCAACGACTTTGCATGATGGCTCCTGCGAATTCGGCCTTAAGCAAAACTTCGCCAACATGCGTATTTACTTGTTGCGCATCCGCCGAGTTCCCTTTTCCCCTGAGGGTCAATCCACCTGATTCGGTAGCGACTAAGTTCGTCTTCCTTACAAGCTTTTTCCCCGGCATCTCGCAAGACACCGTTCCCTTGCGTCAAGAGACTTTCGCTGCGCACAACCGGCGAGGTGACCGTGGTGCTGTAAGCGGGACGTCAGAATGTCTGGAATCGCATCCATCTCATGTCACAAACTGCCGCTAAGTTTTCCCACTGTATTGGAAACATGTCGCTCCGCATTGGCCATAGCATTACGCATCAAAAGTGTGACGACTGAAAAATCTCGCTGGCATTCTCGCCCTGAACTGACTGAACATCGTAAAATAGCCAAAATTGACTTTTTTTTTTTTGGGCAAACTTCTTCCCACTGACAACGAGACATATGTCGTCGATGGAATGTGCTATAGCGAGCACGCGGCCAAGTGAATGGATTGAATAGTGATGTTTCCAAGTCTCAGATCGAGTTCGATTTCGGAAGCAGTTGCGGTGAACAGGTGTTCTTCGGCGAACTGAATACATGCTCGAAGAAGAAGATTATTTTGTACAGTTGCGAGTGCGCAGTTTTCAGGCTTTGTCAGTGGGGTCGGACTATCGATCACAGCTGAGGTGGCCGGGAAGCAGGTCCGAGCTTTTAGCGGAGTCGATGATCGCGCAAACGTTGTAGATGCCTTCGTCCCGTATGCCTTTCAGCTATGGCACAGACCACAGCTGAAGTGGAGGGGGCAGATACGGGTATGGTGTGCTGGTGGGGCGTGTATTGAGGGAGGGGGGGATGGGAGTGGGGGAGGGTGATCGTGGTGGGATGGTGTGGTGGGGGAAGGGACTAAGGGGAGGATCAGGAGGAAAATGTTCAGGAGAGTAAGGGAGATGTTGTGGGGGGTGGGGTGGGGTGGGGGACAGATAACTGGGGGTGGGGTGGGGTGGGGTGGTGGTGGTGGGGGGGGAGGGGGGGGGTGTGGGGGGGTGGGGGGGGATTTAAAGGGCTAGGCGTCCGTCATGTTGAAGTTGCATGCCTGCAAAGAAAACCATCTTCGCAACCCAGCCCAAAACAGGTGGGGCCAAAGGGTGGGGAGAAGGAGGGGGCGGTTAATGGTTTGGTGTGGTGGTTGTGAATGAGGGGGGGGCTTTCAGTGTAAAACCATTATGTACCAGCCCAAATAGGTGTGGCCAAAGGCCAAACGGGCAACGTACTATGATTGGGTGGGGGGGGGGGTCTTCAGAGTGAGAGTAGGTGAGAGTAGGAGTGAGAGTAGGTGAGAGTAGGAGTGAGAGTAGGTGAGAGTAGAGGAGCGTAGGTGTGGGCCAACGGCCAAACGGGCTACCATACGAGGTATAATATCATATAATGGACTCCTTCCTTGGGACCAACTACCTTCTCATGTCCCATGATGGTCAGCTTCATAAACCACAAGCATACGTATAAACAGATACGAGTGAAAATTAATTCCCCACCTTTGTAACGATGGTCAGCCTCTAAAACCATAGGGTACATATAGATTGTTATTGTACACTTCATCCTACGACCCAACTACACCCCACCCATCTAAGTAAAGGTTGCAAAGGTAAAAGCGCGTATAATACCCACTGTGTAACCGATGGGCGCATCATAAAACATAAGTGTACATATATACTTGTCTATTGTATCATCTACGACCCAAACTACACCCACACCCATCTAAGTAACGGTTCAAAGGAAAAAGTGGGAATCTTAATTACCCACTGTGCGTCCCGATGGTCACCCTCATAGACAAAATAAGTGTACATATCATACTTGTCTATTTGTACTTATCCTACGACCAACTACACCCACCCTTAAGTAAAGGTCAAAGCGTAAAAGTGATTTATATACCACCTGTGTAACGATGGTCAGCCTCATAAACCATAAGTGTACATATATACTTGTCTATTGTACTTCATCCTACGACCCAACTACACCCCACCCATCTAAGTAAAGGTTCAAAGGTAAAAGTGGAAATTGATTACCCACCTGTGTTACGATGGTCAGCCTCATAAACCACAGCATGGCAGCCATTCCGCGTAATCATTGGCTGAAGAGGAGTGGGAGGCACGACCCAAATTAAATATCCATGACAATCAAAAGGACACACCCTACCATCCAATACCACCCACACTGGGTTATGAGTGGGTCAGCATAATGAACCAAAAAAGTAGGCAGCCCTTCCGCTTAATCCTTGGGCTGAGAGGAGTGGGATGAGATGCAAGAAGGCCAGGACTAGAAGCTAGCGCAGATAAGGGGGTGGGGTGGGGTGGGGGCGGAGGAGTGTGTTGGGTGGTGCTATTGGGGCCGGCGGGCGGCGGGGTGGGGCGGGTTGTGGGGGGGTATGTTAGGTGTGGTGATGAAAGTGGGCCTGAGAGGAGTCGGGAGGGGAATGAAAAAGGGCAGGACGAGAAGCTGCGAGAGAAGGTGGTGTGTTGGGTGGGTGGGGGGGATGGGGGGGGTGGGGGGGTTGGGGGGGAGTAGTTTTGGGGTGTGGGGGGTGCGGGGGTGGTATATGTGTTAAGTGTGTGTGGTGGATGAATGAGTGGGATGAGATTGCAAAGGGGCAGGAACGAGAAGCTGCGAGAGAAGGGTGTGGTGGTGTGTGGTGTTGTGTGTGGGGGAGGGGGGAGGAGGAGGTATGTGCCGTATGTGTAGTCTGTGTGTGTGTGCGTGTGTGTGTGTGGGGGGGGGCGGAGGTCGGGGGGGGGGGGGGGGGGGGTGGGAGGAGTGGGTGTGTGTATGTGTGTGTGTGGGTAGGTAGGTAGGGGGGGCCCCCCCTCACAACACTGCCCCTCTCCCACCACCCCACCCCAACAGGACCCACACCAACAATTCAGAACAAATCCAACCCACACCCCCCTCCCACCAACCCACACCACCCCACCCCAACTTACCATCAGTGGTGCGGCCATAACAGAATCATTCCATGCATGGGCAACCCCACCCCCCACACCACTTACCATCCTACACCCCTACCGAAACGAGATATAACAAATTAACCACCCTCCCCACCCACACCCCCACTCCCACGGACCAGGCCGCCAAACCCGCACCGAAGAGAATCAACCAGACACCCCACCCCAAACACAACAAAAAGGACAAAACAAAAGAAAACAGACTACTGACCAGCGTCCCAAACCCGACCCGAACTTAGAAAAGTCACCCTACCCCCCCCCCCGCACCACCCAGACGCCCTTCCCCTCACACACCTTCCCCCCCCCACCCCCACACAACAACACCCACCCCAATTACATTCATGGTGCGCCAACAGCATCATTTCATGATCTCGACAAGGGCTTGTTACCCCCCCCACCCCACACACGCAACCTGCTAAATAAGAGATTTCCAACCAAAACACACCCACTTCCCCCATCACACCCCACCCATCACCCCCCCCACTTACAATAAGCGGTGAAGCCAGGACAGAAGCATTTCATGCATGAGTGCCCCCCCCCCCCCCAGCCCCCCCCCACTTACCATACATGCGTGCGCCAGACAGCATCCTTTCGATGCATAGTGCCCCCCCCCCCCACACATACACACACCCCACTTTACCATAATGCCGTGCGCCAGACAGCATCATTTACTGCATAGTAGTGCCCCCCCCCACCCCCCCCCCAACCACAAATTACCATATGCGTGCGCCAGGACAGCATCATTCATGCATAGTGCCCCCCCCCCCCCCCCCCCCCCCCCCCACTAACATAATGCGTGCGCCAGACAGATCATTTCATGCATAGTGCCCACCCCCCCCCGCCCCACAACTTACCATAATGCGTGCGCCAAGACAGCATAATTTTGCATGCAGTAGTGCCCACCCCCCCCCCCCACTTACCATAATGCGTGCGCAAGACCAGATCATTCATGCATAGTGCCCCCCCCCCCCCAATTACAGAATGCGTGCGCCGAAGCATCATTCAGGCTTAGTGCACCCCCACCCCCCCCCCCCCTCCCCCCCACCACATATGGCGTGCGCCAGACAGCATCATTTCAGCACAGGCACCCCCCACCCCCCCCCCCCCACACTTACCATAAGGGCGTGCGCCAGCACAGCATCATTCAGTGCATAGTCCCCCCCCCCCCCCCACTTAACAATACATGCGGCGCCAGAGACAGATCATTCATGCATAGTTGCCCCACCCCCCCCACCCCACCACCCCACTACCATAATGCGTGGGACAGACAGCACATCTCATGAATCTTCGACAAGGGCTCCGTCTGCCCCCACACCCACCCCACACACACGCTTAATAGAATACCCCCACCCCCCCCCCACACCTCCCCCAACCCCTAATAACCACAATGCCCTTCCCCCCCCCCACGAATTACCTCATGTGGCACCAAACAGCACATGTTCAGTGAATAGTCGCTCCCCCCCCACCCCCCCCCCCTCCCCCCCCACACACTGACCCTCTCCTACCCCACACACCCTCAAGCTCCCACACCCAACCCTAACAAATAATAGTATCCACCCACACACACACAGCACACCCACTCACTAACAACATGTGCGCCAAAAAGAATTTTCATGCATTTTGACAAGGGCTTCCGGGGGTCCATTCGGGCGTGGGCCATAGCTTGACAGGTGGTGCTTGGGGGTGGGGCGGAGGCAGCAGGTGTGCACCAAACCCACTCATCAACCCCCCCCCCACCAGCAACCCCAAATCAAAACTCCCCCCCCCCCCCCCCCCCCCCCCACCTTACAAATGTGTGCGCCTAGGTTTCAGGCATGTGATAGTGACCCCCCCCCCCTCCCCACCCCACCACACACACTGCCCCTCTCCCTCCCCCCACACCCCTCGTTCCCCACCCCCAACCTACCACAACTCATAGTTACACCCCCACACAACACACCAATCACACCCACCCCACTTACCATCATCGTGTGCGCAACAGCATATTTCATGCATAACTTTGTACAGGGCGTCCCGGGGTCCATTCGGGTGTGGCCATAGCTGTGCGGGGTGGTGCTTTGGGGGGGGGTGGGCGCGGAGGCAGCAGGTGTGCACAAAACCCACTCATCACTACCCCTTTCCCCCCCACCCATCAACAACCAAATCAAACTCAACCCCCCCCCCCCACCCCACCCCACACTTACCATCATGTGTGCGCCAGGGACAGCATCATTTCATGCATAGTGCCTCCCCCACCCCCACCCACCCCCCCCACCCACACAACCTGCCCCTCTCCCCCCCCCTCCAGCTCCCCACCCCCACCCCTCCACAACTACATAGTACCCCCCCTCCCCCCCCACCCCCACCCACACCACCACCACACCGCTTACCATCATGTGTGCGCCAAACAGCATCATTTCATGCATCTTTGTCAAGGGCTTCCCAGGGTCCATTCGGGGTGGGCCATAGCTGGGCGGTGGTGCTTGGGGGGTGGGCTCGGGGGGAGGGGCGGAGGCAGCAGGGCGCTCATAGTTTGCACTACCTGGGTACCTGCTAGTGCTGGGTTTGGGGGAGGCGGCGCTAGCTGGCTTGGCAGCTGCGGAGGTGACCCATTCTGCCTCAAAACTGGAATCCTGGGGGTGGAGATGAGATGAGATGAGATGAGATGAGTTGAGTTGAGATGAGATGAGATGAGTTGAGATGAGATGAGATGAGTTGAGATGAGATGAGATGAGATGAGATGAGATATGAGAAGAGATGAGTTTAGTTGAGTTTAGTTGAGATGAGATAAGTTGAGTTGAGTTGAGATGAGATGAGTTGAGATGAGATGAGTTGAGATGAGATGAGATGAGTTGAGTTGAGATGAGTTGAGATGAGATGAGATGAGTTGAGATAAGTTGAGTTGAGTTGAGTTGAGATGAGATGGTATTAGTGTTGGTGATGGGGTTGGGGTAGGGTGTGGGTATGGGTTGGAGGTGGGGTTGGAGGTGGGGCAGAGCTAGCTGGCTTGGCGGCCGCGGAGGCGACGCAATTGGCCTCGAAACCGGAATACTGAGGGGGTAGATGAGTTGGTGTTGGAGTTGTGGGAGTGGGTTGGGGGTGGCAGAGCTAGCTGGCTTGGCAGCCGCGAAGGGGACCCATTCTGCCTCGAAACCGGAATCCTGAGGGGGGTGATGAGACGAGACGAGATGGTGTTAGTGTAAGTGTTGGGGTTGGGGTAGGGTGTGGGTATGGGGTTGGGGTTGGGGTAGGGTGTTGGGTTGGGGTTGGGGTAGGGAGTGGGTATGGAGTTGGGGTAGGGAGTTGGGGTAGGGTGTGCATATCATATATGAGAGGAGATGATATGACTATATGAGATGGTGTTGGGGTTGGTGTTGGGGCTGATGTTGAGGGTGTGTGTGTGTCGGGGTGGGGCCGAGGGGATTATTTGGTGGGCTCTACCTAGCCCAAAGCCAGGACCAACCCCAACCCCAAATCACCCCCAAACCCCACCCCCACCCCCACAACAATCCGTGACTAATTCACCCACCCCCACCCCCCACCCACACCCACACACAAACTCACACTAACCCCAACTCACCTCCCCCCCACCCACACTCACACACACTCCCCCCAACACTCCCTGATCAATTCACCCAGACCCACCCTCACCCACACAAAAACACTCACTAACCCCAACTCACCCCCCCCACACACACACTCACACACTCTTCAACCAATCCACACACAAGCACACACACTACACCCCGCCTCTCACCACCACCTTCTTGAACCAGCGAGCTTTCACTTTGTCAATTGAACACCCTAACATGCCCAACACTTCGCAAACCAGCCACACACAACACACCCTCAACCCCTGCTAATCCACACACAAGCACACACACTACACCCCTCCTCTCACCACCACCTTCTTGAACCAGCGAGCTTTCACATTGTCAATTGAACACCCTAACATGCCCAACACTTCGCAAACCAGCCACACACCACACACCCTCACCCCCTGCTAATCCACACACAAGCACACACACTACACCCCTCCTCTCACCACCACCTTCTTGAACCAGCGAGCTTTCACTTTGTCAATTGAACACCCTAACATGCCCAACACTTCGCAAACCAGCCACACACCACACACAAGCACACACACTACACCCCTCTACTCACCACCACCTTCTTGAACCAGCGAGCTTTTACTTTAGTCCATCGTACTGTTGAGTCAGTGGGAAGCTCGATTGCGTTGTGGAATTCAGCTTTTCAGCTCCACCAGGCCCCTCAGGAGTGTGTGTGTGTGTGTGTGTGAGGGGATTGCCGTGGATGTGGTGGTTTCGGAAGTGTTGGACGGGGCACGTCCAACTCTTCCGAAACCACCACAACCACGGCAATCCCCCCCCCACACACACACCCGCACCCAGGCACCCAATCTTCACACTCTACACCCCTCCACTCACCACCACCCTCCTTAAACCAGCGAGCTTTCACTTAAGTCAATTGAACGCCCAACACTTCCCAAACCACCACAACCACCTCACCCTCCCCACACACACACATTCCAACACCCTGGCACCCAATCTTCACACACACTACACCCCTCCACTCACAACCACCCTCTTGAACCAGTGAGCTTCCACTTTGTCAATTGAACGCCCCGACCTGCCCAACACTTCCCAAACCACCCCAATCCCCCCCCCCCCCCCCCCCCCCCCCACACACACACACACACATCCCCACACCCTGCCACCCAACCCTCACACACTACACCCCGCCACTCACCACCACCCTCTTGAACCAGTGAGCTTCCACTTTGTCAATTGAACACCCTAACCTGCCCAACACTTCCCTAACCACCACAACGACCTCACCCTCCCCACACACACACATTCCCACACCCTGGCACCCAATCTTCACACACACTACACCCCTCCGCTCACAACCACCCTCTTGAACCAGTGAGCTTCCACTTTAGTCAATTGAACGCCCAGACCTGCCCAACACTTCCCAAACCACCACAACCACCCCAATCCCCCTCCCCCCACCACCACACACACACATTCCCACACCCTGCCACCCAACCCTCACATACTACACCCCTTCACTCACCACCACCCTCTTAAACCAGCGAGCTTTCACTTTAGTCAATTGCGCTGATGAGTCACTACTGGGAAGCTCGATGGCGTTGAGATGAGAACGCCAACGTTCATCTTTGGACCAGTCGAATGGCACTGAGGCGTGTGGTGGTGGGTTGGTGGGTGGTTGGGTGGTGGGGCGACGAGAGATGAGGAACTGTGGGGTGGAAACTGAGATAGGGGTGACCGGTGGCGGTACGGTGTCCTTCCGGGTGGACGTGGTGGGTGGGGTGATGGGCTCTTTTTGTGCTGGTGAGGGTTTACGGGGGGGGCTGTCCTGTTGGTAGGGGGAGGGGGGGGGGGTGGGTGGTGGGGGGTATTCCTGCGCGGGGGGGGGGTGGTATTAGTTATGGAGTGGCTGTAAGGATTATACGGGTTGATTGGTGTGGGTGGTGTATGGTGGTTGGTGTAGGTGGTGGTGGAGGTGGGGGGTGTAGGGGGGGGGGGGGGGGGGGGGGGGGGGGGGGGATAGTATTTATTATGTGTGTACATTATATACGGGCTGAGGTGGGTGGTGGGTGTAGGTGGGTGTTAGGTGGGGGTGTAGGGGGGGGCGGGGGGGGGGGGGGGGATGGGATATTCTTATTTCTTTATTTTGTGTAAATTGATATACGGGTGAGGTGGTGGTGGGGGATGTAGGGCGGTGGGTGGTGTAGGGGGGGTGTAGGGGGGGGGGGGGGGGGGGGGAGGATATATTATTATTATTTGTGTACAGTATATACTGGTGAGGTGGTGGTGGTTGTAGGGGGGGGGGGGGTGTGTAGGGGTGGGGGGGGGGGGGGGGGGGGGTATTATTATTTATACAGTGAGATGAGAACGCCAAGTTCATCTTTGGGACTAGTCAAAGGTACTGTGGTGGTGGTGGTGGTGGTGGGTGTCGGTGGGTGGGCGGGGGGGGGGGGGGATATATTATTGAGATTATTGTATACATTATATATGGGTGAGGTGGTGGTGGTGGTGATCGTGGTGATGGTGGTGGGTGGTGGTGGGGGGGTGGGGGGGTGGGAATATTATTTATTTATTTATTTATGCATTAAGATGAGAACGCGGTCGTTCATCTTTGGACCAATCAAAGGCACTGTAGGTTGTAGGTGTTGGTGTTGGTGTTGGTGGGTGGTATTGGTGGTGGGAGAGTGATGGGAGGGTGTTGGTGGGTGTTGTTGTTGGTGGGTGGTGTTGGTGGTGGGGAGAGTGATGGGAGGGTGGTGGTGGTGGTGGGAGGGCGATAGAGGGTGGTGTTGGTGGTGGGTGAGGTATTGGTGTTGGTGGTGGGTGAGGTGGTGTTGGTGGTGGGAGGGTGGTAGAGAGTGGGGCGTTGACATGAGAACGCCAACGTTCATCTTTGGACCAGTCCAAGGCACTGTTGTGGTGGTGGTGGTGGTGGTGGTGGGTGGTGGGGGGGAGGTTATATTTTTATTTTTTGTGTGCATATATACATGGGTTAGGTGGTGGTGGTGGTAGTGGGTGATGGGGGGGAGGATATCTTTTTATTTTTTGTGTACATATATACATGGGTTAGGTGGTGGTGGTGGTGATGGTGTAGTGGTGTGGTTGTGGTTGTGGTTGGTTGTGGGTGTGGTTGGTTGTGGGTGTGGTTGTGGGTGGTTGTGTGTGTGTTTGGTTGTGGGTGTGGTTGTGGGTGGTTGTGGGTGGTTGTGGGTGGTTGTGTGTGTGGGTGGTTGTGTGTGTGGGTGGTTGTGTGTGTGGGTGGTTGTGGGTGTGGTTGTGGGTGGTTGTGTGGGTGGGTGGTTGTGGGTGTGGTTGTGGGTGGTTGTGGTCGGTTGTGTGGGTGGGTGGTTGTGTGTGTGGTTGTGGATGGTTGTGTGTGTGGTGGTGGGTGGTTGTGGTGGGTGGTTGTGGTTGGTGGGTGTGGGTGTGTGTGTGGGGGGGTAATATATTATTTAATTGTGTACTATACATATTCTTTATTTACTTTTGCATTTATGCATTGAGGAGAGAAAACCAACGCTCATCTTTGGCCCAGTCAAAGGCACTATGGTGGCAGTTTCGTTTTTTTGTGCGACCGGGTGCGCATTGTGTCTCGCGGTCGCACCCCCGTGCGACCCTCAGGTCTGCGAAATTATGGCAAAATGGGCCCTTGGCCAACAAGAGTCAGGGTAATTCAAAGCGTGCGCTGTTGCGCTTTAGAGCGCTGACTTTTTGACCCCCTCTGCGCTTTTAGCCCAGTTTTTTGCAACCCCCTGTGGGTGCAGCAAGCAATTTTTGCGCTTTTTGCGCTACAAAGCGCAGTTTTTTGTTTTCAAGTGCGCTAAAGCGCTGGCCAATTTGGCCATTTGAAGTACCCTGGACTGAACCACGATGGCCATAAATAGCAAGTTGCTAGTCTTTTGAGCATGGGGGGTATTTCTAGACCAAAGCAATAAGTACAGCACTCTTCTAACAATCTTATGCCTAGTTACATTGTAAAATTAAATGATCACTGTAGCACAAACTCAGGGCCCCCGTCGGTCAAACGATTGCTTGAGGTTCAGTTGAAGTACCCTGCCACAAGTGCTACCCTCAGGTGGTGGTGGTGGTGGTGTGTGTGTGCTCACAGACTGCTACTCAATTTGAACCCAGGCTACCGCGTGACATCACAAAGGAAATTTCTCGGCCTCTTTTAAGGCGGCAGGTCATGGCTTGTTAACGTAGCATAGTCTCACTTACCCTGCTTGCTTGGGCTTGTCCCTCGCACCTTGGTCGCACCTGGGTCGCACAGGCCCAGGTCAGGTAGCTAGCTCAGGCCTACACCAGGCGGAAGTTACCTAGTCATAACTGTGAAAGTGACCCCACGGATCATGCATGGGCCCACCTGCCCAAGCGGACAATTCAGATGTACAACTCAAGTCCTGAACTAGTCGAGTCCTCGAGTCGAGCGACCTTACTTTGTTTGACTGATGGTTGATTGGTTGATTGTTACTAAGGCATGAGGCATAAGCGAATTTTACCGTTATAAACCGCATGCGCCTGGGCTGCTTGTTTGTCGAGCGTCTACAAGCCTACAATCGCAGGTACTCCTTTGAATCCTGTTATGACAGCCATGCAAGTCTACACGCACCACCCACCCCTCTTCCACATCCTACCAAAGCACCAACACCATCTCTAGTTGTCGACTTCATGGGAGAAGGCGGACCTTGGGCGTGGCCCCCTCCCCCTCAACCCCTGTGTTGATGGCTAGGCCCTGCCTTAGGGAAATTGCTTAAACTGAGGTCTAGGCCATACCGGCAGAGATGTGAGTTGTATGTGTATAAATAGTGAGTATGTTTTAGGTTTACCAGGCTAGGTTGTAGTAGTACTAGACTAGTGTTGACTGTTCTGTACTATTAGAGGCTTCACAATAAGTTACAAACCAGTGTAACTTATGTCATCCATGTGCAAAATGCATGTTTTCTATGCCCCCCCCCCCCCCCCCCAAAAAAATGGCCCAGTGAAAGGCATCGTGGTGGTGGTGGTGGTGGTGGCTGGGTGCTGGTGGTGCTGGAAAGTTGAATTCAATTTATCCATGCCTGGACACGTGAACAACTACTTGGCTTTTGCCAATATAACAGTTGTTGAGAAGCTTGATTGCATTTAGATGAGAACACAAACGCTCATCTTTGGCACAGTCAGATGGTGTTGTCTTACTTAATATATACATTTTTGATATTTTAATATATATATCTATATATATATCTCTATATATATCTATATATATATCTATATATATATATATATATATATATATATATATATATATATATATATGTGTGCGAGGGGAGGGGGGGGGGGGGGGGGGGGCAAGAATAAAGTTGTCAGGCCGCATGTTTGGAAGTTCTTATTTTCACCCCCTCCCCCTCTTGAGGCTTCATTTCTGGACACCCAGAAAGTTTTACATAGTGAAAGGGGGGTCCATGAGCATCATCATCGTCAAAGCCTCACCAACCATACAACCAAAATATAAAATTATCAAGTTTGGACAAAGTTATTCAGTTTTTAGTACGCATATAACTGTATTGGGCGCTCAGTAGTCCACTCCCTTGAAGAGATCACACAGGTGTGGAAAGCAATGAAGGCGTATTTATCTATCATCATCAACATCATTATCATGTTTTAATTGACTCAAATTGTATTCAAGAGCCTGAGGGTCTGCTTGGGTGTGGTGGGGGTGGGTGGGGGTGATGGTGTGTGTGTGTGGTGTGTGGGGAGGAGTGTGTGTGTGGTGGTGGTGGTGGTGGTGGTGGTGGGTGGGGGGGGGGAGGGGGGGGGGCTAGACCCCAGGCTCAACTGCTTTAGGAACCTTGTATCTGTATCTATATATCAGGGACACAAGCCTCTTTAGCGATTACAATGGTCTAGTGGTAGACCAGATTGCTAAAGAACGAAGAGTCGGGGGTTCGACTCCCCCTTCGGTCGCTCTTGGCGTTGCAGGTCGTCGTCAACCGCGATGGTAGCTTGTCCAATTGAGGTAGGAGACCGCTCCCCACCCGCGTACGACGGGCTCCCTTAACACCAAACCCCACCAGGCGTTATCATTACTTTATCAGGGACATGCGCCACGGGAAAACAGGCAATGGCATGGGCCACATGGATGGGTGACGAGAGTGGGCCATGCACATCGCGACATGGGGATCGTGGCACATGGGAAACAGGCAATGGCCATGGGCACATGAGGGGTGACGAGAGTGGGTTGCACATAGGAATGGGACGTGGCAATGGGAAAACAGGCAATGGCATGGGCCACATGGATGGGTGACGAGAGTGGGTCATGCACATAGGACATGGGACGTGGCACATGGGAAAACAGGCAATGGCATGGGCCACATGGATGGGTGACGAGAGTGGGTCATGCACATAGGACATGGGACGTGGCACATGGGAAAACAGGCAATGGCATGGGCCACATGGATGGGTGACGAGAGTGGGTCATGACAAGGGAAATGGGA
>JACBWV010000553.1:0-56915 GCA_013435795.1 Chlamydomonas sp. ICE-L | reverse complement strand
GCCCCCCCTCCTGCCCCCGCCCCCCCTGCGCCCGCCCCACCGCCTCCCCCCCCCCCCCCCAACACACACAAAACACACTGCTCACAAAACAACAACACACTCCCTCTCACACCGCCTCAGTTGAGTTTTGTGCTACTCAGACCCGTCCATTCCAGACACACACACAACACACTGTCACAACACTGCACACACTCCCTACTCACACGCAGTTCGCAATGCTCTCAGACCCGTCACTTCCAGACACCACACACACACACACTGTCACAAACACGCACACACTCCCTCTCACACGCAGTTTGTGCTCTCAGACCCGTCACTTCCAGACACACACACACACACACTGTCACAAACACACACACACTCCCTCTCACACGCAGTTTGTGCTACTCAGACCCGTCACTTCCAGACACACACACACACACACACTGTGTCACAAACACGACACACACTCCCTCTCACACGCAGTTAGTGCTATCAGAACCGGCACTTCCAGAACACACACACACACACACCACTAGTCACAAACACGCACCACTACCTCTCACACGCAGATTCGCCTGCTCTCAGCACCCGTCCCTTCCAGACCCACTCACACACACACCTGTCACAAACCCACACACTCCCTCTCACACGCCAGGTTGTGCTCATCAGACCGTCACTTCCACGACCACCACAGCACAAACTGTAATAAACACGCACACACTCCCTCTCACACGCTAGTTTTGTGCTTCAAGACTCCGTACCTTCCAGGAAAAAGACTCTGGAACCACACACACACTGTCACAAACACACCACACACCCCTCTCACACGCAGTTCGTGCTATCAGACCCGTCACTTCCAGACACACACACACACACACACTGTCACAAACACACACACACTCCCTCTCACACGCAGTTTGCCTGCTCTAAGACCGATCACTTCCAGAAAGGACACCACACACACACATAGTCACAAACACGCACACACTCCTCCGTACGCAGTTTGCTGCCTCTCCGACCGCTCACTTCAGACACACACACACACACACACGTCACGAAACACGCACACACTCCCTTCTCCGTACGCAGTTTGTCGCTCTCAGACCCGCCCTATCCGGACACTAACACAAACACACTAGTCACAAAACACGCACACACTCCCTCTCGTCGCAAGTTTGTGCTCTCAGACCCGTCCTTACATGCACATGCCAATCGTATCATGTGCTCGCAAAGTGTTATTTGCAAATGCTGCGAGCACACCTAGGTAAGTACCGCGTGTTGTGTGTGTAGTGTGTAGTGTGCTGTATGTAAGGTGTAGGTGTCAGCTCTGTCGATAGCAAGATTGTGTGATGTGATGAGCTGCTGATGATGTGTGCGTGATGTGCGTGTACAGTGCCTGCCATAGAAATATACATGTGACGGTTTAACCTTAGACGTGAGGTAACGATGTTCATTGCGGAGGAAGGTTCGTATGTGGTCTCGGTAGATGTGGTGTGTGATGGTGTAGTGTGATGAGTGTGTGTATGTAGTGTGACGAGCGGTTCATGTGTGATGGGTGTATGTAAGTACGCGTCTGTGAGTGGTGCTGCCGTTTGTGTGGTGTATGTAGTGAGGCTGTTGTGTATGCTAGTGTGCGGCCGCGTCTGTGCTGCTGTGTAATGTCGAGGTTGGGTGTGAAGTGTTGTGTGGTGCTATGTGTGTGGTGTGTGGGGATTATGCATGTGCGGCCGGCTTTCTGATGTGTGCTGTAATGTACCGAGTTGTGGTGATGCTGTGTGGTGATATGTGTGTGACGTGTGTATGCTAGTGTGCGGCGGTCTAGTGTGGAATGTAAGTCACGGTCGACTAGTGTGGTGTATGTGTGAGATGTCAGTTTGTGTGTGTGTAGGATAATGTGTGTAGTGTGCGAGGCGGTCTGTGTGTGTTTGTAAGTTCCGCGTTCCGGGGCTGGTGGTGGTGTTGGTGTCATGTGTGATGGTGTGAATGTATGTAGTGTGCGCGAGTATAGTGTGACTGTGTAAAGTACGCGTGGTGTGTGGTGTGGTGGTGTATGTGCGTGAGTGGATGTTAGTGTAGTGTGCAGGCGAGGTCTGTCTGTGTGTTAAGTCCGGCGTGTGTTTATTTGTCTGGTGCTGTTATCGCAAGGTGTGTGTGATGATAGTGACGTAGTTGTGTGTAGTAGATGAGGAAGAAAGTATGCTGTGTGTGTAGTAGAAGATAGTGATGATAGTGTCGTATGGTGATTGATGTGTGGTAGGTGTCGTGTGCACGGTAAGTGAGTGAAAAGGAAAGGGTAATGTGTTGTGTCTGCATATGTACAGCAGTGGATCGCTGGGGGTACGTATGGTTAGCCACGTAGTGCCTGTGTGTGTGATGGGGTGTGTGTGTAGTGTGAGGATTGGGTTGAATGTGTTGTGAATAAGTGAGAGCCAGTTTTAGGAATAGTGATAGTTGCGTGTATGTGTGCATGAGTGTGATGATGTAGTGTAGCAGAAAAAAAGCGGTCATGTAATAGTGTGTAATGTACGGTTGTGTGTGGGGGCTATGGTGCTTGTGCATGTATGTCGTGGTGTGTTGTGTGTAGGGCAATGCGGAGTCTGCCACCTGCTGCTGTGTAAGTACGAGTGGTGTCGTGTGGATGGTGATGTTAGTAGATGATCGCAAGATTGCGTTTTGTGTGGTGTTAAGTAAGAGGTGTTTGTGTATGATGCTGATGTGTGTGGTAGTGATGTGTGTGAGCGAGGGAATATAGTGAGTGTGTGCTGGATGGGTAGGGGAGTGTGCGGCCCCGTGCGTCGGAGGTGTGTTGCTGTGGTAAGTCAGACGTGTTGTGTAGACTGGTAGGTCTGGAGGGCGGTTGCGGGGTATGTCGCTGGGGGGGTGAGTGGGCTCGCTAGGGGGGGGAGGGGAGAGACCGGACGGTGGCTAGTCCCGCACTCTGTGTTGCTGGGTGGTAAGTTGATTGAATAAGAAGGCGATGGTGTCCTTTTGTGTTGTGCGTGTATTTTGTATGTGATGTGAAAAGTGATTGTGTTGTGTTAGTGATGTTTGTGTAGATGTGAAGGCGGTTTTTGTTTGTGGTGTGTAAGTCCGCTTGGTTGGACTTTGCATGTTTTGGCTGTGTGTGGTCCGTGGTGTGTGTGACTAGTGTAGACGGCAGCTTTCATGTGGACTGTGTAAGTCACTGAGTAAGTGTATGTGGGAGGTTGCTGATGCTAGTGTAGGATTGATGTGTAGTCATGTGTGAGGAGGTTTCTTTTTTAAGTATGTGGTTCTGTGTTAGTGCTAGGTAAGAACGTGCTTTTTGTGCGATGGGTAGTAGTGTAGTGATAGATGTGTGTCGAGTGTAGTGTATGAGGACCGGTCTAGCTGTTGATGCGTAAGAACTCCGACAGCAAAACAAGCAGGTTGTCGGCCGGCTAGAGGGGGGTGAACAGGTTGTGCTTATAGGTGGAGTAGCTGATGATGTAAGTAGTGTGGAGTGTGACAATCTGTGGTTGTGTGGGTGTGTGTGCTGTTGTGTGTGTGGTGGCATGTTTTGGTGTTTTTTTTTTTTTTTTTTTTTTTTGAGTGCTGTGTGTAGGTGTTTTGTTGTTGAAGTTGGTGAAGATCAAGCGCGAAATTGCGCCTCTTTTCTAGATTGACAAAAATCAACTAGGATATGATGGAATAAGAGGAAGGGTAAGAGGAAATACATTTTGGGGACATTTTTTGAAATTCATTTTTTTTTCAAGGGTGGTTGTCCGAGTGCTAGCCCTAGATGTGTATTTTTGCCCTAGGTGTGTATTTTTGGAAAACGGTTGTGATAGTCAACCACGAATTTAAAAGCATTTTTGGCAAAAACGTCACTGCAAATAATAAATGTGGGTCCAAAATCCAAAAACTAATTTCAAAAAAATGTTCCTAGAAATGGAGGGCTACCCTATGTATGTCCGCGTGTGTGGTGTTTTATTTTGGTTTGTGTAGCTTAGTATAGTGCTTGGAAGGTGTGTGGGGTGTGTGGGGATGTAGTTGCATGCAAGACGTCTTCCTAGAACTCAGATGGGAGGGGAATAGGGAAAATTATAGATAGGAGCGATCTCGGTTGAGTATGGGCTTCTCTGGGGGGGGTGGGTGGGTGGGGGAGAAAGGGGAGGGAACGAGTTGGAGCCACAAAAAGGAAATAGAGAGCAAAAGTAACAATACACAACTCACAAGAAAACAACAACGAAAAACTAAGAAACAAAACAAAACACCCTCACAAACAAAACCGCCCAACCCGACACCCCGCATCAACAAGCACACCCTCAACGCCCACCCCAAAACACGCACAATCCACACCACGAGCACGCCACACCCTCATCACCCCTCACACCCCCACACGCCCAGCACTTCAAAGCTCACCCCCGCACACCCCATTCACACCACTCACACCGCACAGCCCTCACACCCCTTTCATCAGCCACAGCCACGCACCCGACACACCCGCAGCGAGCCCCACAACCCAACAGACTACCCCGCACACCCGCACACGCCCCGAAGCACACAGCTACACGCACACAGTCCAGAACACCATGAGAACGCAAAGGACACCACACACCACACACCACACGGAAACGGACCCTCACACACCTCCGCCACACCCCGGCGCCCACAACCCACGACATCCCCCAAAACCCACACGCCCCACCCGACCCCTCACGCCCCACCACCCTTGAAACTCTACACCCCACACCCGTACTCCCCACCGCCCCACAAACCACACACCACCCACACACCCCGCCAAAGCCTCCACCCCAAACCACCCACCCCACACCCCACGACACCGCCGCACAGCCCCCACCCCACGCCACTACACGCCCACGACCCCAAACACACCGCACAGCCCCCCACACACACCACACACACACGCATGGGGCGCACACCCTGTCGCCACCGCGCACACCGCGCACACCGCACACCCCACACCGCAGCTACACAACACCGAAACCCGCACAGCCCAGGACACAAAAGCAAAGAACAAAAACACCGCCACCCACCCACCCCACCCCACACACACACACACACACACACACACACACACACACACACCAGGGAATCAAGCCTGGTTGAGGGCGCAACTGCCGATTTTTCCAAGGTCCAGGGACAGACACCACCACACACACCACCACACACACACACACACCCATATACCCTCTCACACCCACCCACACATACACCTACACACGCACACCCATATACTCACCCACACACACATACACACCCTCACGCACACACACACACACACACACTCACAAACTCACAATCTCACACCCACAAACACAAACACGTACACCCACACACCCACACCCATATACCCTCGCATGCATGCACATGCACACATACACACACACACACACACACACAGGGATCACGTGGTTGGGCGCAACTGCAGCTTCCTCCATGGTCAAGGAACAGACACCGCAACACCAACACACACGTACACACACACACTCACCCCCACCCACACGCTCATCCACACTCACACTCTCACACACACACACTCACACACACACACACACTCAACCACACACACACACATATACCCACACATCCTCACACACACACACACACAAACTCACAATCTGACACCCACAAACACAAACACATACACCCACACACCCACACCCACACCCATATACCCTCGCATGCATGCACACGCACACACACACTCGCATACACACACACACAGGGATCACGTGGTTGGGCGCAACTGCTGATTCCTCCAAGGTCAAGGGATAGACACCACCACCACCACACCCACACCACCACCCACACACTCACACACCCACACCACCACCCACACACTCACACACCCCCCACACCACCCCCACTCCCACCCCTCCACACAAACACACACTTCCCGCCTCACACAAGTGGTTGGGCGCAACTGCCGATTTCCTCCAAGGTCAAGGGATAGACACCACCACCACCACACCCACACCACCACACACACACTCACACACCTACACCCACTCACCCCCCCCCCTCCACACACGCTCTCACACACAGGGATCAAGTGGTTGGGCGCAACTGCCGATTTCTCCAAGGTCAAGGGATAAACACCACCACACCACACCCACAACCACCACCCACACACTCACCCCCCCCCCCCCCCCCCCCCCCCCTCCACACACACTCTCACACACAGGGATCAAGTGGTTGGGCGCAACTGCCGATTTCTCCAAGGTCAAGGGATAAACACCACCACCCACACACTCACACCACTCACCCCCCCCTCCACACACGCTCTCACACACAGGGATCAAGTGGTTGGGCGCAACTGCCGATTTCTCCAAGGTCCCGGGACAGACCCAGCAGAGGTGGCAGTGCTGAGCAAGGCCGTCCTTGGTGACAACCCTCAACCCGTCACAGTCACACTACTCAACTATAGGTGCGCAATGGGATTGGGGGGGGGGGGGGGGGGGGGGGGGGTAGTGTGATTGGTGGTTGGTGTGAGTGTGGATGGGGGGGGGGGGGGGTAGTGTGATTGGTGGTTGGTGTGAGCGTGGATGGGGGGGGCGGAGTTTTTTTTTTTACACAACTTTAGGTGCGCAATGAGATGGGGGGGGAAGGATAGGTAGTGGGTGGGTGCAATGGGTGGGGAAAGATTGGTAGGGGGTGGAAGGATTGGTAGTGGGTAGAAGGATTGGTAGTGGGGGGATGAAATGTGTGTGTGTGTGTGGGGGGGGGGGGGGGGGGGGAGGGTAGAGGGGGCACGACCCAATCACACACAGGGCCAATGGTGAGGCCTTCTGGAATCCCCTCCATGTGTACCACATGCACACACACAATCCCCCCACCATCACCACATCCACACCTCACACCCACACCACCCACTCACACCTCACACCCACACCACCCTCTCACACCTCACACCCACACCTCGCATCCACACCTCACACACACATCAAACCCACACCACCCACTCGCACCTCACACCCACACCTCACACATACACCACCTACTCACACCTCACACGCACCTCACACATCCGCCACCCACTCTCACCTCACACATTCGCCACCCACTCACACCTCACACACAAGCACACCCACACCTCACACACACACACAATACCCCCCACCACCACCACACCCACACACCAACACCCACACCACCTACTCACACAGGGCAAATGGTGAGACCTTCTGGAACTCCCTCCACGTGGCACCACATACACACATACAATCCACCACCACCACCACACCCACACCCACGCCCATACCTCATACCCACACCACACACACACCCACACCACCCGATAACACACAGGGCCAACGGTGAGGCCTTCTTGAACTCCCTCCACGTTGTCCCAACTAACACACGAGCACACACACAATCCCCCCCCACCACCACCACACACACACCCATACCCCACACCCACACACCAACACCCACACCACCTTATCACACACAGGGCCAATGGTGAGGCCTTCTTGAACTCCCTCCACGTTGCCCCCACATACACACGAGCACACACACAATCCCCCCCCACCACCACACCCACACCCACACCCATACCCCACACACCCACACCCACACCCACACCACCTTATCACACACAGGGCCAATGGTGAGGCCTTCTGGAACTCCCTACACGTTGCCCCCGTCCGAAACTCCGAGGGGCGCGTGGTGTACTTCCTAGGCGTACAGCTCGACGTGTCCAAGGCCCCTGAATTCAGTATCCCCCCCGTCGCTGAAATCGGTGCTACTCTCAACCAGCCTAGGGTGGACCTCTCCGGGGCCAAGCCACCTGTCTCCGCATCTCCCCTGTCACAGAAAATAGTTCATAAGAGCGTTACGGGGGCTGTGAGGGTGGCTGTGCGTGGCCTGGGGGGGGAGGGCCCAGGCTTGCGCCGAAGTGTGGAGTACCAGGGTCTCCCCCACATGCCTAAGTAGCGCCTGTGTGCGTGTGCGTGTGGGTGGCTGTGAGTGTGGCTGTGCGTGGCCTAGGGGGGGAGGGCCCAGGCTTGCGCCGGAGTGTGGAGTACCAGGGGCTACCCCACATGCCTAAGTAGCGCCTGTATGGGTGGCTGGCTGGCTGTGAGGGTGGCTGTGCTTGGCCTGGGGGGGGAGGGCCCAGGCTTGCGCCGGAGTGTGGAGTACCAAGGGCTGCCCCACATGCCTAGGTAGCCCATGTGTGCGTGTGCGTGTGGGTGGCTGCGTGCGGCCTTTGGGGGGGCTGTCTAGGCCTGGGGGGGGAGGGCCCAGGGGGGATATAATGCACTGCAAGCCTTGGGTATCTAGACATGCAATAGGAACGTAACTGCCCAGCCTCTAGGCTGGTGATGGTCCATAGTTGGCTTGGCCTCGCTAAGAAAGGCTGATGATGGTCCACAGTTGGCTTGGCCTCACTAGGTCGGCCTTATTCAGTACGTACATGTTGTCAGAACTGTGATGATAACGCCTGCTGGGGCGTGGTATTAAAGGAGCCCCATCTTACGACGGCAGGGAACGGGCTGCTACTTTACCTGGACAAAGCTACCATGGCGGTTGACAGCGACCGGGAACACTAAAGCGCACCCGTAGAGATTCGAACCCAGCACCTTCATCGGTTTAACGAGCTCAAGAATTGAACCATTCGTCGAAACGGGATTAAAGGCGAAGTAGTTCCGTGCGAGTAGGCAGTGGGGTGAGTTTGTGTGTGTGGGCGTGTGGGTGGGTGGGTGGGTGGGGGGGGGGGGGGGGGGGGGGGGGGGGGGGGGTACATGTTCCAACCATGGCAATGAGGAGGGCATTATCGACTTTGGGGCATTGTCACATGGTTTATTCAGCCAACTCTAAGCTGCTCACCCTCTGCCATGGCTAAGTAGTTCCATGCGAGTAGGCAGTAGTGTGCATTGACTGATGCTCATTAATTTTGAATTTTAATTGTTACATGGTTGTTCAGCCAACTCTGGGCTGCTCAACGTTTTCTAATTTGTGTAACCCGTCGTGCGATACCTATGGAAACCAGGGAGGCAGGGTACTTTAGAAGGACTCCAGCTCTGCTGACTGAGACTCAAACAATTATATAGCCTGCGTCCGGGATGAAACAACCCCTTCGACGGTTTTGAGGTTGTTTCGTCCAAACTTTAGTTTCTTTAGGGTTCAGCCCGGGGGGTTAAGTTCACGTAGACAATATGGTCCCTTCGAGGTCGTTCACACAGGACAGGTTCGGGTTTGGTTTTGGTTTGACAGTAACCTGCCACGTCAAATGGGGTTAGCCGAGGTTAGCCCAAACCCGCCCAAACCCGTGAATTTCGTTCAGACAGCATTCCTGAGCTTCTTGTCAGTAGGAAAAGTTTTGAGTTTTTTAATTGCCGATCAGCAGTAGGAGCGCTCAAATCAAGCAGGCTCTGATGATCATGTGAGGAAGGCGGAAACTGCGTATCCTCATACTGTGTATCACCCTGCTGCTGCTGCTGCTGCATCTCATGATGGCGTGGATTCGCAGGGGGCGGGCCATCATGTTCGGACCCCTCCATGCAGCGCAGTGAATATTCTGGATGGCGCGAAAGGGAGAACGGTTGTGAAAACAAGTGCACCAGAAGGAAATGCGGCAAAATTTATCGCAACAGAAACAGCGAACAACACGTGTGCAACATAACCATAATCATAAACCAAACGTGTGTGTGTGTGTGTGTGTGCGTGTGTCTGTGTGGGTGTGGGTGGGGGTGGGGTGGGGGTGGGGGTGGGGGGGCACGTTTGGGTTTGGGGTTTGGTTAGCATTTGGTTACCGAATTTGAGCCAAACGCGTCAACTTTTTCACGTGTGAACGGGAGTAAAAAAAAAGATATGCCACACCATGGCTAAAAAACCTGGGGAGGGCTGATCCCTCCCCCCCCCCCCCCCCCCCCCCCCCCCCCCCCTTAAATAGAAATAAACCCTTTTTGAAAAACTTAGATATGGATTCTGGGGGGTTACAGTAGCACATTATGGCGCACATTATGGCATCCTCGGAATTCCTACATAAGGATTGTGTGACAGTCAAAAATCAGTTCTGCACCCCGTCTGGGGTTGGGGGGGGGAGGGGGGGGGGGGACACTGCACACCCTCCCCCCACCCACCCATACCAACTCACCCATTCACCCACCCATACTCGCCCATATTACTTACCCATTCACCCACCCATATTATCAACCCATACCCAGCCCTTCATCCACTCGCACTCTGAGCTGGGCTGGGGGTTGGGTTGGGTTGGGGTTGGGGGTTGGGGGTTGGGGGTTGGGGGTTGGGGGTTGGGGGTTGGGGGTTGTGGGTTGGGGGGGGGGGGTTAATACTTATTGCGCGAGGTCCAAAGTGGTGCCAATAGACTACCCTTACAAAGGCCTACTTATGGGTGGTCTCAGAATCACATTTGGAGGTCTGAGTAAAAAGTTAGCAAAAAACAAAATGAGGGCTGACCCTGTCCTCCCCCCCCCCCCTCCCTAAATGAGGTGCTCTGAATGACCTGAAAAATAGCTTTAAATATCGCCATGATACATGCGATTACAGCCCTGTTAAAAAAAAACGATCGGCATGACTGGAAATTTTGAGGCCTGGGCTCCTTCTGGTGTGAACGAAAAAAGGTTTGGATGTACGACAGAAACGCCAAACTAACCCGTGACCCGAACCCAAATCTGTCCCGTGCATATGAATTTTTCTGACGGGATAATGCGAGGGGGGGGGGGGCAAGAATAAAGTTTGCAGACCGCATGTTCGGAAATTGTTTTTTCCACCCCTGATCACCCCCCTCCCCCCCCGAGGCTTCATATCTGGACACCCAGACAGGATTACATAGCGAAAGGGGGGTCCATGAGCATCATCTCGTCAAGACCTTTCCAACCATACAACCAACCATAAAAATATCAAGTTTGGACGAAGTTACTCAGTTTTTAGTATTTGTACAACTTTCTTGGGTAGCTCAGTGGTTAGCGCCCTTGGAGGAGGTCACCCAGGTTTGAAAAGAACTGGAGGCGTTATTTGTCTGTCTAACTATCATTATCACCATCATTATCATGGTTGTATTTGACTCAAATTGAATTCTGGAGCCTGAGGGTCTGCTCGGGTGTGGTGGGGGTGTGTGTGGGTGGTGTGTGTGTGTGTGTGTGGTGTGGTGAGTGGGGAGGAGGGTGTGAGGAGGGGGGGGGGGAGGGGGGGGGGGGGTGGGGGGGGGGGGGTGGGGGGCCTTAGAACCCCAGGCTCGACTGCTTTAGGAACCCTCGTCAGTGACCAGAATTCAGAACGCGCATACGAACGCGTTGCGCGCGCGCGTTTTTTCAGCCTAACATATAGTGGACTATGCCAGGTTAAGGGTTTTGGGATTGCGTTAAGAGCACCATCGAGCCCTTCTCGATGGTGCTCTTAACGCTCGAAAATTCGCACTGGCAAGAAAGTTACACGAAGTACAAATAAAGCTGGGAAAACGGTCGGACCCCCCCCCCCCCCCCCCCCCCCCCCCCCCCCCCTCTATCTCGGCCGTCCGTGGGTGTATCGACTTGATTTTTTTGTATCGACTATTGCCCGAGGTTTTCTATCCATATCGAACATGCGGTACGAAATCTTTTTTCTTGCCCCCCCACCTCGGAATAATGCATGCTAATACTCTTACACGTCATAACTCCCATGCCAGCGCAGCGAAACTGCGTTTCGATAAGGCAGACTGGCAGACACAGATACGCTGAAAGATTCTCAATCTTACTCTATCTTGTCTCGCCTTTTCACTTTTGGACAGCAGGGTTCCTCTCTGCATTATGCACAGAACTCTACTCGCCTGGGGCACTGCTAAGGAAATGTTTTAACTGTTTCATGCCCACTCATGTTGCGTCAAGATTAATGGCGTGACTACGGGACCCTGGTCTATGCTTACATCTTCGTTATACCCTGCACGTCTGCACTTCAATGATCCCAGTGATTGTAACGACCACGTCCTTGAATGATACCTCTTGCTGGCTGTTTACTTCTGCTACATGAAGTCGATGTAGGATAGCTATAATCTGGTCGATCTCGGCCATTGAGAGAAGAGAAAGCAGAAGAAGTCGTCATCTAGAAGAAGAGTGACCTTGCTACTAAAGCAAGGAGCTGTGAAACTAACGAGGTGAAGACCTGACGAACTATTTTTTGTCGATATTATGTGGAAGGCAATGAAAATGCTCGACCTGGCGGTCGTGGGCGCATGCGTCTCTATGGCGCTGATAGCGTCGGCTTCTGGAGCTGAACACGCTCTAGAGCACGAGGAGGGCCCTGATATCAACCACATCGCTATACTGTATCCCTGGTTCACTGCAGCGATGGGCGTGGTCTGCTACTTCCTGTTGTCTCGCTACTGCCCTGCTCTGCCCTACACATTCGTCATGTTCCTGGTCGGAACCCTAATGGGCATCGGCTTCTCTCTGTCAGATCGTCAGGACCAGCTCGCGCAAACTATATACCAGTGGGATTGGATCGACGGCGAAGTCTTGCTACTGGTTTTCCTCCCTGGCCTACTGTTCAAAGACGCTCTATCACTGGATGACTATTTGTTCCAGACAAGCTTCTGGCAATGCCTTACCTTCGCCTTCCCCATTAGCTTGGCTGGCATTGCTCTTACCGCCTGCGTTGCCCGCTGAATTTTCCCGTACGACTGGAGCTGGAACTTCAGCCTGATGTTTGGCGCCATTCTGTCTGCGACAGATCCTGTTGCTGTAAATGCGCTGCTCAACGAGGTCGGAGCCCCCCCCAGGTTGAAGACGCATGTTGCCGGAGAGAGCTTGCTCAATGATGGATCATCCATCATCTTCTACTCCATCTTCAGCGAAATGTACTTACACGAGCTTGGCATCCCTGGCCTTGGCGAGGCGCACGATGTTGGCAATGGATTTGAGGTGTTTTTCAGGATGGCGTTAGGAGGCGCTGCCGTCGGCATTGCCTTCGCAGCTTGTCTCATCCTGGTGCTCTTCAAGCTGGACCGTCGTCACAGTCACGAGGAGAGCGTCGTGCAAGTGACTGCTACAATCTCCACTGCCTACCTCACATGTAAGTACGGGTCGGCTATGTTATCTTATATTAGTGAATCAATAATATTAAATGATTTTATATAACATTAGTCAGACGAGCCGTCTCACCAGAAATTCGAATTTATTTAAAAAACTAATTATATTGGGACATTGTAATAATATTAGTTAATATTAGTTTTTCAAACACTAATATTAGTTAATATTAGTTTTTCAAACACTAATATTAGTTGCCGTTCCCTACATGTTAGTGGGGACTTGCATATCATATGATGTTGACCAATGTTGAGCAAATCTTATGATTTCATACAAATTGCATCATATGATATCGTATTACATGGTGCCTTAAGCCTTGTCAGACTGCTGGCATCATACGATATCATATGACGAGATGATATCATATTGCCGTTTCCTACATGCAAGTCATATATCTTGGTTTCAATATCTATGTCAGCGAGCCATCAAGATACTCACAGATTGCCTCTGGAATTGGTGGCTGGCCCCAATGAAATCAAAAGGGCTGTCTCCCCCAACCTCACGCCTAGAAATAGAGCGTACTCTTTGTTTGTTTGTTTGTTTGTTTGTTTGTTTGTTTGCTTGTTCTTTTGTTTGTTTGTTTATTTATTTATTTATTTATTTATTTATTTATTTATTTATATATTATTTATTTATTTATTTATTTATTTATTTATTTATTTATTTATTTATTTAATGAATTAATTAAATATTTGCTTTGGACCACAACTGTACTTCCGTATCTAGCACACACCCTCACCCATGTGAGCTATAGCTTTCTTCTTTTGGCTGAGTCCCCCCTTCTGGGTGGCGGTAGCCCCAGGGTAACCCATTGTCCGTTTGTCCGACCGTCCGACCGACAAAAATATTGAAGCCTGACAGGTCAGCCAACTGTCACATAACTAACTGGCTTCGGTCAGCTCCATCGTTGCCATCTTTCGTTCTGTTGCCAACACACTCAGCCAATTTTCCGTATCGCTTGTGACGCTGCATAGGACTTGTCGATCCAACTCCATCTGCATGTGCCTGGTCCCATCATACTGTGTGTGTAGGTGTATGTGTGAGTGTGTGTGTGTGGTGTGTGGTGGTGTGGTGTGTGGTGTGTGTGTGTGTGTGGTGTGGTGGGGTGTTGGGTGGTGTGTGTGTGTGGTGTGTGGTGGGGTGTTGGGTGGTGTGTGTGTGGTGTGTGGTGGTGTGTTGGGTGGTGTGTGTGTGTGGTGTGTGGTGGGGTGTTGGGCGGTGTGTGTGTGTGGTGTGTGGTGGGGTGTTGGGTGGTGTGTGTGTGTGTGGTGTTTGGTGGGGTGTTGGATGGTGTGTGTGTGTGTGTGGTGTGGGGTGGGGTGTTGGGTGGTGTGTGTGTGTGGTGTGTGTGCATGTGCCTGGTCCCATGATACTCATCACATGCAATGTGTGTGTGTGTAGTGTGTGTGTGTGTAGTGTGTGTGTGTATAGTGTGTGTGTGTAGTGTGTGTGTGTGTAGTGTGTGTGTGTATAGTGTGTGTGTGTAGTGTGTGTGTAGTGTGTGTGTGTAGTGTGTGTGTGTAGTGTGTGTGTGTGTGAAGTGTGTGTGTGTGTGTAGTGTGTGTGTGTCTGTGCGTGTGTGTAGGAGTGTGTGTAGGTGTGTGTTTGTGTGTGTCTGTGTGTAGGTGTCTGTGTGTATATGTGTGTGTGCGTGTGTTAGGTGTGTGTGTATGTGTGTGCGTGTATATGTAGGTGTGTTTGTAGGTGTGTGTGTATGTAGGTGTTTGTGTGTGTGCGTGCTTGTGTGTGTGTGCGTGCCTGTGTGTGTGTGTGTGCCTTTGTGTCTGTGTGGGTGCCTGTGTGTTTGTATGTGAGTGCGTGCCTGTGTGTGTGTAGGTGTGTTTGTGTATGTGTATGTGTGTGTGTGTAGGTGTGTGTGTGTTTGTGTGTGTGTGCATGCCTGTGTGTTGTGTGTGTGTGTGTTGTGTGGTTGTGTGTGTGTGTGGTTGTAGATATGAAGCCTCGCATGTGCTCCTACTCTTTAGTAGGACGGGCAATGCCAATTGACCTGAATCATCGGTTTCAATGGTTTGTGTAGGGAGACCCACCTCCTGGGGTGAAATTAATTTCACAACTGATAAAAAAGGTAATGATAACGCCCGATGAGGCGTGGTATTAAGGGAACCTGTCGTATGCGGGTAGAGAGCGGTCTTCTACCTCAACTGGACAAGCTACCATCGCGGTTGACAACGACCTGCAACGCTCAGGGCGACCATAGGGGGAATCGAACCCCCGACCGACCCTGCATCCTCAAAGCGATTTGGTGTACCACTAGACCAATTGATTCGCTGAAAGGGGCTCTTTCACAACCGAATGATGCAAATGTCTTGCTTACCAAGCAGCCCCTTTCAGCGAATCAATTGGTCTAGTGGTACACCAAATCGCTTTGAGGATGCAGGGGCGGGGGTTCGATTCCCCCCACGGTCGCCCTGAGCGTTGCTGGTCGTTGTCAACCGCGATGGTAGCTTGTCCAGTTGAGGTAGAAGACCGCTCTCTACCCGCGTACGACGGGTTCCCTTAATACCACACCCCACCAGGCGTTATCAATACCTTCTGCTTACCAAGCAGTCTGGGCACTTGCAGCTACCCCGGTGTTTGATACTCAGAACAACAAATTTGGCTCGAGTAGGTGGGTGGGTGGGAGGAAAGGTGGGTGGGTAGGTGGGTAGGTGGGTAGGTAGGTGGGTGGGTGGGTGGGTGGCTAGGGGGGTGGGTGGATAGGGGGGAGGAAATAGGAGGCCAGCTACCCCTGTGTGTGTGTGTGTGCTGCACAGAGCAACAGACCCAAGCTACCCCTGTGTGTGTGTGCTGCACAGAGCAACAGACCCAAGCTACCCCTGTGTGTGCTACACAGAACAGCAAGGCTTTGGATGGATGGGTGGGCAGGTAGGTGGGTGGGTGGGTAGGTGGGTAGGGGGGTGGGTGCGTAGGGGGGAGGAAATAGGAGGCCAGCTACCCCTGTGTGTGTGTGTGGGTGGGTGTGTGTGGGTGGGGATGGATGGATGGATGGATGGATGGATGTGGCTTGCGGCATCGTCACCAACATCTACAAACATGATTTACTTCACCCGCCCACCCACCCACCCACCACATCCACAGACTACAACACGTTTCCTCCAACCCACCCACCCACCCATCCACCTGCCCTCCACAGACTACATCGCCGACTCTGCCTGCACCACTAGTGGTGTCATCGCCGTGGTGGCTTGCGGCATCGTCACCACAATATACGGTGCAAACATGACCAACTCCGTCCACCCACCCACCCACCCACCCACCACATCCACAGACTACAACACTTTTTCTCCAACCCACCCACCCACCCATCCACCTGCCCTCCACAGACTACATCGCCGACTCTGTCTGCACCACCAGTGGTGGCATCGCCGTGGTGGCTTGCAGCATCGTCACCAAGATATACGGTGCTAACATGACCAACTCCACCCGCCCACCCACCCACCACATCCACAGACTACGACACGTTTCCTCCAACTCACCCACCCACCCGCCCATCCAGCCACCCATTCAGCCACCCACTCATCCACCCACTCATCCACCCACCCACCCACATACACACCTGGCCTCCTATTTCCTCCGACCCATCCACCCACCCACCTGCCCACCCACCCACCCACCAACTCACCCACCCACACACCTGCCGTCCACAGACTACATCGCCGACTCTGTCTGCCTCACTAGTGGTGGCATCGCCGTGGTGGTTTGCGGCATCGTCACCAAGATATACGGCACAAACATGATCAACTCCACCCGCCCACCCACCCACCCACCACATCCACAGACTAAAACACGTTTTCCTCCCACCCACCCACCCACCCATCCATCCACCCGCCCACCCACCCACCTGCCCTCCACAGACTACGTCGCCGACTCTGTCAGCGCCACTAGTGGTGGCATCGCCGTGGTAGTTTGCGGCATCGTCACCAAGATATACGGCGCTAATATGATCAACCAACAAGAACTTATGAGCCACTTCTGGTCCATGACCGAGCATCTGCTCAACACAGTACTCTTTACCCTGGTTGTGTGGGGGTCCACCATCTCCAACTCCGGCGATGACCAATTCGAAGCCAGGGACTGGGGATACCTCATCGTACTGTACGTCTTCGTCACGCTCATCCGCTTCTTCCTCCTGTTCACCTTCTTCCCCCTCACCGTCAACATCGGACTCAGCACCTCGTGGCAGGAGAGTTTCTTCACGAGTTTTAGCGGCTTGCGCGGAGCTGTGTGTATCTCTCTCGCCATCACCATCGACAACGAGGTTCGCGAGTATGCCGGTGACACTCCAGGCGGATTCGAGTGGACTCACACACTGTTCGGGATGGTGGGAGGCATTGCCTTCCTGACCCTCCTAGTCAACGCCACTCTGGCCGGGCCCTTGCTCTTCAAACTTGGCCTAGCCGATGCCTCGGAAACTCGCCAAAAGATCGTGGGCCATTTCCGTGAGCTGTACGACGAGTTCGTGATCGACACCTTTGTACACAAGCTCACTGACGTGCGGTTCTGCTCTATCGACTACCAAGTCGTCCGCAAGCACATCTCCCCTCTGCAAAAAATGGACCGGGCAGGATTCATGGCGTGTGTTGCGTTGGTATGAGGCTAACGACGCCTCTAGTCACTTCGACATGGCTAACGCTGTAACCCCCTCCACGCACCACTTCCATGATAAGCTGAAGGTAGGGCGATCGTGGAACATTTTTTGACTGTAAACTAAAATAAATATGAGACGTGGGTGGGTGGGGGTGTCGTTGGGGTTGGAAACTTAAACATATAATTTGTCTCATAATTAAATGATTTTTGTTATAAATAAAATTGTATGAAGGTAGGGCGAACATGAAATCTTTTTTTAATTGTAAAAGTGATGAGGGGTGGGTGGATGCTGCTGTTGGGTGAGTGGGGGTGGGAAACTCAAAAACATAATTTGTCTCATAATTAAATGATTTTTGTAAATGTATGAAGGTAGGGCGAACGTGAAATATTTTTTAAATTATAAAAATAATTTATAGATTAGGGGTTGGTGGGTGCTGCGATTGGGTGGGTGGGGGCGGGGATGGGGTGGGAATCTCAAAAATATAATTTATCTCATAATTAAATGGATTTTTGTAAATTTATTCGACATGGCCAAGGACCCCCTTCACTCACGCCCTCCATGTCCCAATGCTGAAGGTTTCCAAGCACCAGCGCAAGAAGTGGCATCAACAAGTGGTGTCAGACACGAGCACTGATCCCCAGAAAAAAGATTATGAGAAAATGGCTGCAGAGGAAAAGGCTGCTGCCATGGAAGCTTGCAAGAGCTCATTCTCAGACAACATGGCCAAGGAATCCCTTCACTCACGCCTTCCATTTCCCCATGCTCAAGGTTTCCAAGCACCAGCGCAAAAAGTGGAGTCAACAAGTGGAGTCTGACCTGGGCACTGATTCTGAGAAAAAGGATTCTGAGAAAATGGCTGCTGAGGAAAAGGCTGCTGCCATGGAAGCTGGCGAGAACTTAGGCTCAGACGACCCCGAGGCATTGTTCTCAGTTGACGAGTTCGGCATGGCCCTTAACCAGGTGGGCCTCAGTTCTGCACCTGTAGAAAGAGACAAAAGCTAACTATACCGTTTTAGCTGAATGTGTAAGCTTAGTGTAGCAACTTTCACTTTGGTCAAATTCGCACTTTTGGTCTCCGGTAAGAGTGTAAGAGCCTTTCCAACTGACATATGAGATAATGATGATGATGATGATGATGATGATGATGATGATGATGATGATGATGAACTTCACAATGGTGTATTTTGACACCAACATTTTGACAACCTGATCTATTCGGCATGGCCCTCAACCGGGTGGGTCTCAGTTCTGAGGCCGTAGATATGAGTCCAGACACTTGCTGAGCTGTAATGGACAGTTGCTGAGCTGTAATGGACAGTTGCTGAGCTGTAATGGACAGTTGCTGAGCTGTAATGGACAGTTGCTGAGCTGTAATGGACAGTTGCTGAGCTGTAATGGACAGTTGCTGAGCTGTAATGGACAGTTGCTGAGCTGTAATGGACAGTTGCTGAGCTGTAATGGACAGTTGCTGAGCTGTAATGGACAGTTGCTGAGTTGTAATGGACAGTTGCTGAGCTGTAATGGACAGTTGCTGAGCTGTATAATGGGCAGTTGCTGAGTTATACCGGCAGTTCAGTTGGATGTAAAATGTTGGTCATCAGGTGGGCATAAAACGAACGGTAGGGCCCTCAACCAGGGTGGTCTATGTTGGTCACCAGGTGGGCATGTTGGTCACCAGGGTGGGCATGTTGGTCTAAATGAAACGAACGGTAGGGCCCTCAACCAGGGTGGTCTATGTTGGTCACCAGGGTGGTCTATGTTGGTCTAAATGTTGGTCACCAGGTGGGCATAAAACGAACGGTAGGGCCCTCAACCAGGGTGGTCTAACAGCAAGCCTGCAAGCGCCCCAGGGGGGAAATCTGGTCAGCACTTTTTGTACATAACCACCTGAACCTAAACCACCTGAACCCAAACCACCTGAACCCAAACCACCTGAACCTGAACCACCTGAACCCAAACCACCTACACCCAAACCACCTGAACCCAAACGACCTACACCCAAACCACTTGAACCCAAACCACCTACACCCAAGTGCTGACCAGCTCCCCCCTACCCCTAATCCAGGGTCGTCTAACAGCAAGCCTGCAAGCGCCCCTGGGGGGGAAGCTGGTCAGCACTTCTTTTACTGAACCACCTTGAACCAAACCACCTAAACCTGAACCACCTGAACCAAAACCACATACACACACCAGTGCTGACCAGCTCCCCCCCCCCCCCCCCCCCCCCCCCCCCCCTCCACCAGGAGGTTGCCACCGTCGAGCTGAGGCTGATGTTCATCCCATTTCTCCACTCATCCTACTTGGCCCAGCTGGCTAAGGGTGACCTGGACGGTCGCTTTGGCTACACCACCTAAACCTTAACCACCTGAACCCAAACCACCTCCACCCAAGTGCTGACCAGCCCCCCCCCCCCCCCCCCCCCCTCCACCAGGAGGCTGCAACTGTCGAGCTGAGGCTGATGTTCATCTCCGTCCTCAGCTCATCCTACTTGGCCCAGCTGGACAAGGGTGACCTGGACGGACGCTTCGGCTACACCACCTACGCTCTACTCACAAGTCTCCAATTCGCCTGTGACCACGTCAACCAGGGTGGTGCCCTGAACGACTGGGAGGCAGCTCTACGTCTGAGCCACATCTCCCACAAGGATCCTGCCCGCTACCTCCTCGCGAAGTGGGTTAAATGGGTCAAAAACCCGATTGCTAGTATACTGAAAGGTTCGGGAAAACAGGGGGAGACCAAGTCAGCTGACCCGTACCGCCTGTCATCAGATGTACACCTGGCCCTGGCATGCATTGGCGCCCACGAGCACGCCCAGGACCGATTCTCAAGGTGTGTGTGTGGGGTGTGGGGGGTAGGGGGTAGGGGGGTGAGGGCTGAGGGGGGGGTAGGAGTGTGGGGGGGTAGATGTAGTGTGTGTGGGGTAGGGGTGTGGGGGGGTAGGGGTGTGGATATGTGTGTGTGGGAGGGAGGGGGGGAGGGTTGAAGGGGCCGGGGAGGGAGACTTGGTCATGCTCACAGAGCATAAGCATAAGCATAAGCATAAGCGCAAGGATAACTCGACGTAGAGCACGTGTGTGTGGGGGTGCGGGTTGAGGGGGTTGTGGGGGTGACTTCATCATGCTCACAGGGTTTGTGACTGGCATGCATTGGCGCCCACAAACACGCCCAGAACAGATTCTCAAGGTATGGGTGGGTGGGTGTGGGTGTGAGGGGGTAGGGTTGTGTTGGGGGGTAGGGGTGTGTGGGGGGGTAGGGGTGTGGGTGTGAGGGGGTAGGGGTGTGTTGGGGGGTAGGGGTGGGGGGGGTTAGAGGTGGTGTGTGGAGGTAGGGGTGGTGGTGGGTAGGCAGAGGCCCTGGCAAGCATCGGCGCCCGTACCGCCTCCTCAGATGTACACCTGGCCCTGGCATGCATTGGCGCCCACGAGCACGCCCAGAACCGATTCTCAAGGTATGGGCTGGAATGTGGTGGTGGTGGTGGGGGGGGGGGGGGGGTAGGTATGTGTGTGGTGGTGGGGGGGGGGGAGGGTTCAGGGGGCCAGGGGGGGAGACATCATCATGCTCACAGTTTTGTGACTGGCATGCATTGGCGCCCACGAGCACGCCCAGAACCGATTCTCCAGGTATGGGCTGGAATGGGTGTGGGGGAAAGGTGTGTGGTGTGTGTGTGTGTGTGGGGGGGGGGGGGGGGTGAGGGGGGTTATGTGTGTGTGTGGGGGGTGAAGGTTGAGGGGGGCTGGTGTGTGTGTGTGGGGGGGGGGGTGAAGGTTGAGGGGGGGTAGGGGTGTGGGGGGGGGGTAGAGGTAGTGTGTGGAGGTAGAGGTGGTGTGTGGAGGTAGGGGTGTGGGGGGCTACTGGGCCAAAACTGACACTGAAAGACGAAAGCTAAGGATTGTGACTGGCATGCATCGGCGCCCACGAACACGCCCAGATCTGATTCTCCGTATAGGTAGTGGGGGTATTTGTGTACGATAGTGTGGTCGGTTGTGGTGATGATGTTTTTTGGTGGTGGTGGTGGTGGTGGGTGGGTGGGCAGAGGCCTTGGCAAGCATCAGCGCCCGAACCTCCTGTCCTCAGATGTACACCTGGCATGCATCAGATGTACAACTGGCCTTGGCATGCATCAGATGGACACCTGGCCCTGGCAAGCATCGGCGCCCAAACCATCTGTCCTCAGATGTACACCTGGCATGCATCAGATGTACAACGGGCCCTGGCATGCATCAGATGGACACCTGGCCCTGGCAAGCATCGGCGCCCAAACCGTCTGTCCTCAGATGTACACCTGGCATGCATCAGATGTACAACGGGCCCTGGCATGCATCGGCGCCCACGAGCTCGCCCAGATCTGATTCTCAAGGTGTGAGTAAAATAGCCTCGTTATTTTTCTTCGTGCGACGCATCGCAAATTCGTCGCAATTGGAGCAACTTTTGTCGCAAATTCGTTGCAAATTGAGCGACTTGGCAGTACTAGCCCACAAGCATGCACAGATCCGATTCTCCTGGTGTAGAATGGGGATAAAAATGATCACGCTTGGTGGGGCGTGGTATTAAGGGAACCCGTCGTAGGCGGGTAGAGAGCGGTCTTCTACCTAAACAGGACAGGCTACCATCGCTGTCGACAACGACCTGCAACGCTAATCGCGACTGTAGGGGGAATCGAACCCCCGACTCTACGTCCTTAAAGTGATTTGGTCTACCACTAGACCAATGTATATCTCTGAAAGGGGCTGTGATCACAGAGTCTGGAATGGGCATATATACATAAATGGTCCGCCTTTTTACGAGGCGTGAGGTTGAGGGGGGCCAGCCCGTTTGCTTGCACTAGGGCCAACCACCAATAGGGTTGCTTGGGGAAGGTAACCTCCACATAAGTTAGCCTCCACCAATGTAAACCCTAAACCCACCTAGACCCTGAACCCCCCTAAACCCTAAACCTTTAATCAAAACCTAAACCACTGAACTCTAAACCCTGTCCCCTAAACTCCCCAAAGTTAATTGGAGCCTAACTTAAAAGGAGGTTAACCCCCTCCTCTCCCCCGACCTCCCCCCCCCATCCCCCCCCCCCCCACACACACACACATACCACACACACACACTCCTCACATTGTGGTCGTCGGGCAGCACGTAGGTGCGTGGAAAGAAATCGTAGATATTTGAAAAATTGGGCAGCCCCCCCCCCCACCCACCCCACCCCCCCCACACACACACATACCACACACACACACTCCTCACATTGTGGTCGTCGGGCAGTACGTAGGTGCGTGGAAAGAAAGCGTAGATATTTGAAAAATTGGGCAGCCACCCCCCCACCCCCCACCCCACCCCCCCACACACACACATACCACACACACACACTCCTCACATTGTGGTCGTCGGGCAGCACGTAGGTGCGTGGAAAGAAATCGTAGATATTTGAAAAATTGGGGCAGCCCCCCCCCCCCCCCCCCCCACACACACACACACCACACACACACATACCACACACACACACTCCTCACATTGTGGTCGTCGGGCAGCACGTAGGTGCGTGGAAAGAAAGCGTAGATATTTGAAAAATTGGGCAGCCCCCCCCCCCACCCCCCCACACCCCCCCCACACACACACATACCACACACACACACTCCTCACATTGTGGTCGTCGGGCAGCACGTAGGTGCGTGGAAAGAAAGCGTAGATATTTGAAAAATTGGGCAGCCCCCCCCCCCCACACACACACCACACACACACCACACCACCGCCTCCCCCTCCTCACATTGTGGTCGTCGGGCAGCACGTAGGTGTGTGGGAAGAAGCCGTAGTGCTGAGGGTACAGCTTCCACATCTTATTGATTCTTGGCCATCAGTCGTTTGCGGCAGAGCTCCAGCACCGCACTATAGCCATTCAGGGGATGATTTGGGAAGCACACTTGGTTCTCAGAATCTCAGGCCAATTATCGAGAATTCTCGCGAGAATTCTCAGATTTCCAGGCCAAATACTCGATTTCATGTACTAAGTCCGGGTTCTTCAGAAACCTTGAACCCAAATCATCTGCTGAATGGCTTTAAAGCCTAACTTATAGCAATTCAGGGGATGAACTGGACAAACGTTTCGTACTTTGTCGAGAATCGTCGAGAATTCCAGGCCAAATTATCGAGAATTCTCGGAATTCTCGACAATGCTCGGAATTTCAGGCCAAAATTCTTGACGAAGTACAAAGTACGAGTTCTCGCGGAAACGTTTTGTCCAGTTCATCCCCTGAATTGCTATAAGAGGAGGTTGGCCCCAGTGCAAGCAAAAGGGCTGCCCCCCTCAACCTCACGCCTCGTAATAAGGCGTGCTATTTATTCATAAGAGGCTAACATACCCCCGCCCCACCCCAATTTTCTCCAGGGAATTTTGCCGCCGTTCAGTCCTCGCTGATATGTTCATCGCTGGCGATAAGGATGTGGCCAAAGAGAGCGACATCCAGCTAGACATGCCCTATCCCCGTAACCCCACTTAACTTACATTGGAGGCTACCCCCCCCACACCACCACCACCACCACCACCACTGATTCTCTCCAGTGAGTTTGGCCAGCATTCAGTCCTCGCTGGTATGTTTGGCTTCGGCGATAAGGATGTGGCTAAAGAGAGCAACATCCAGCTAGGCATGGCCTATCCCCTTAACCCCACTTTACTTACATTGGAGGCTACCCCCCCCACACCACCACCACCACCACTGATTTTCTCCTGGGAGTTTGGCGGTCACTCAGCCCTCGCTGGTATGTTTAGCTTTGGCCATAAGGATGTGGCCAAAAAGAGCCACATCCAGCTAGGCATGGCCTATACCCTTAACCCCCTCAACTCACTCTGGAGGCTAACTCCTCCCCTCCTCCCCCCCCCCCCCCCCCCCCCCCCCCCCCCCACACACACACACACACACACACATACACACATGCACACATGCACACACAAACACACACACACACACAAATACACACAAATACACACACTGACACAGACACACACATACACCGATTCTCTCCAGGGAATTTGGCGGTCGCTCAGCCCTCGCTGGTGTGTTTGGCGCTGGCGAGAAAGATGTGGTCAGGGAGAACAACATCCAGCTATACATGGCCTATACCCTTAACCCCCTAAACTCACTATGGAGGCTAACTACTCCCCCCCCCCCCCCCCCAACCCCAACCCCCCCACACACACCGATTCTCTCCAGGGTGTTTGACGGTCACTCGGCCTCGCTGGTGTGTTCGGCGCTGGCGAAAAAGATGCAGTCAGGGAGAACAACATCTAGCTAGACATGGCCTGTCCCCTTAACCCCCTAAACTGGATTGGAGACTAACTACCCCCCCCCCACCCCCACCCCCACCCCACCCACCCACCCACCTACACACACACACACAAACACACACACACACACACGCAAACACACACACACGCACACTAACTCTCTCCAGGGAGTTTGGCGGTCACTCAACCCACGCTGGTGTGTTCGGCGCTGGCGACAAGGATGTGGTCAAGGAGAGCGACATTCAGTTGGACATGGCGGTCAAGACTCTGCTGGCCATTGACAGGTGGGGTTAAGGGGGCTAGGGGTGTGTTGGGGGGTAGGGGTGTGGGGGGGTAGAGGTGGTGTGAGGGTAGGGGGGTGCGTGTGGGGGGGTAGAGGTGGTGTGTGGGGGGTAGGGGGGTGTGTGGAGGGGTGCGGGTTGAGGGGGGCCGGGGGTGTGAGGTATCCCCCACTTACTTACACCCTGCACCTTTGAATCAAAACCGTAATCACTAGACCCTTAACCCCATAAACTTACGTCCAGCTAGTGTAAGTGCGCTGGTGTGAAGGATGTGGTCAAGGAGAGCGACATGCAGCTGGACATGGCGGTAAAGACTCTGCTGGCCATCGACAGGTGTGTAGAATTGTTTCGATGAGACGGTGCAAGGGATGTGGTCAAAGAGAGCGATATCCAGCTAGACATGGCGGTAAAGACTCTGCTGGCCATTGACAGGTGTGTATAATTGTTCCAATTAGACGGTGAGAAGAATGTGGTTGAGGAGAGTGATATCCAGCTAGACATGGCGGTCAAGACTCTGCTGGCCATTGACAGGTAGGATCATGTTATGGCCCTCAAGACTCTGCTGGCCATTGACAGGTAGGATCATGTTATGGCCCTCAAGACTCTGCTGGCCATTGACAGGTAGGATCATGTTATGGCCTTCCGACTCTGTGGCCATTGCAGTATGTGTAGGATATGTTATGGCAGTCAAGACTCTGCTGGCCCATTGACAGTCGGTCAATGTTATGGCGCTAAAGATATGCTGGCCATTGACAGGTAGGATCATGTTATGGCCCTCAAGACTCTGCTGGCCATTGACAGGTAGGATCATGTTATGGCCTCAAGGATTGCTGCCATGACAGGTAGGATCATGTTATGGAATCAAGCTCTGTGGCCAGTGCCAGGTAGGATCATGTTATGGCCTCAAGATCTGGGGACCATTGAAGGTAGGACATGTTATGGCCTCAAGACTGATGGCCATGACAGGTGGATCATGTATGCCCTCAAGACTCGCGGGCCCTTGACAAGGAGGATATGTTATGGCGCTCAAGACTATGATGACCATTGACAGGTAGGATCATGTTATGGCGCTCAAGACTTGCTGGCATGGACAGTAGGATCACTGTTATGGCGCTCAAGACTCGATGGCCATTGACAGGTGAGGATCCTGTATGGGCCTTCAAGACTTGCTGGCCAATTGACAGGTGGATCATGTTCTGGCCCTCAAGAAGACTCTGCGGCCATTGAAGGTAGGATCATGTTATTGCCCTCAAGACCTCTGTGCATTGACAGGTGGTAGGACCTGTTGGCGCTCAAGACTCTGCTGGCCATTGACAGGTAGGATCATGTTATGGCGCTCAAGACTCTGCTGGCCATTGACAGGTAGGATCATGTTATGGCGCTCAAGACTCTGCTGGCCATTGACAGGTAGGATCATGTTAGCCCTCACGGACTCTGGCCATGACAGGTAGGATCACGTTTGGGCCCTACAAAGACTTGCTGGCCCATTATGACAGGTAGGATATGTTATGGCCTCAAGACTAGCGGGCCATGACAGGTAGGATCATGTTATGGCGCTCAAGACTCTGCTGGCCATTGACAGGTAGGATCATGTTATGGCCTCAAGACTCTGCTGGCCATTGACAGGTAGGATCATGTTATGGCGCTCAAGACTCTGCTGGCCATTGACAGGGTAGGATCGTTGGGCCCTCAAGACTCGCGGCAAGTGGACAGGTAGGAGATCTGTTATGGCCCACAGACTTGATGGCCATGACAGGTGGATCATGTTATGGCGCGCAAGATCTGTGGCCATTGACAGTAGGGATCATGTTATGGCCCTCACGACTCTGCTGGCCATGACGGTAGTGATCATGTTCTGGCCTTCAAAGACTTTGCTGACATTGAAGGTAGGATTTGTTATGGCCCTCAAGACTTGCATGGCATTGCCAGGTAGGATCATGTTATGGCCCTCAAGACTCTGCTGGCCATTGACAGGTAGGATCACGGCCACTGACAGGTAGGATCACTGTAGCCCCCACAGATGGACATGGGGGTGGAGACTCTGCTGGCCATTGACAGGTAGGATGAAGGTAGCTCCCACGTACCTACACCTTCCACCTTTAAATCAAAAGCGTCACCATCAGACCCTTCACCCCATAAACTGAAGTGGGGGCTAGCTATAGTGCGCTGGTGAGAAGGAAAAAAAGATAACGCCTGGAGGGGCGTGTTGTTAAGGGGACCATCCCGTTCGCCCCAGCTGGGGAAAGTCACCAAGCTAAAGTGCGTTGGTGAGAAGGATTTGGTCAAAGAGAGCGACATCCAGCTAGACATGGCGGTGAAGACTCTGCTGGCCATTGACAGGTAGAATCAAGGTATCCCCCACTCACCTACACCCTACACCTTTAAATCAAAACCGGAACCTCATGACCCTTTACCCCATAAACGTTCGTGGGGGCTAGCTGAAGTGCACTGGTGTGAAGGATGTGGTCAAGGAGAGCGACATCCAGCTGGACATGGCCTATCCCCTTTACACTCTAAACCTTTGAATCATAATTTGAACAACTAAACCCAAACCCCCATAAACAGAAGTGGGGGCTAGCTAAACCCTAACCCCCATAAACTGAAGTGGGGGCTAGCTAAACCCTAACCCCCATAAACTGAAGTGGGGGCTAGCTAAACCCTAACCCCCATAAACTGAAGTGGGGGCTAGCTAAACCCTAACCCCCATAAACTGAAGTGGGGGCTAGCTAATGCAAACCACAAACCCCCATAAAATTGAGTGGGGGTTAGCTGATAAAACCGCTACCCCCATAAAGCTGTGAGTTAGTGGGGAGCTAGCTAAACCCAAACCCCCAGACAAGAGGAATGCACCTAGGTCAGAAGGATGTGGTCAGGGAGAGTGACATCCAGATGGGCATGGCGATTCAAATGTCTCTGCTGGCGGCATTGACATGGGTAGGATCAGGTAGCCACCATGACATAGATTCATGGTAGCCCCATTGACACTGTAGGATAAAGGTAGCCCCCCTTTGAAGGTTAGGATCACGTGTAGCCCCCATTGTGCAGTAGGATGCCCCGGTACGTAAGGATCTCCCACATATTTGACACCACCACTCCGGGGTTAGGATCACGGTAGCCCCCTATGAATGTTAGGAAGGCACGTAAGCCACAGCCAATGACAGTAGGATCACGGATATGTGCCTCCATTGAGACACGTGTAGGATCATCTGCGTTTCTTAGTCGCAACGCCCCCCACCCTAATTGACACCTAACCCCGATACACTCAAGTGGGGGTTAGCTTGCTCCTACCTTGCACCGACTTGTTTGTAGAATTGTTTCAATGCGACGGTGAGGGCACAGAGGAGTGACATATCTCCTGGCCATCGACAGGTGTGTAGAATTCTTATGATGAGCATGGAATAAGGAACACAGAGGCGGTACTGATGTACATCGCTCTGCTGTCCGTTGATAGGTGTGTAGAATTGTTTCAATGCGGGCACAGAAAAGGGACATATCCACTTGCCATCGACAGCAGTGTAGAATTGCTTCAATGAGCATGGAATAAGGAACACAGAGGCGGTACTTAAGGACAAAGAGGCGGTACTGAGGAACACAGAGGTGGTACTGATGTACATTGCTCTGCTGGCCATCGACAGGTGTGTATAATTGTTACGATGAGCATGGAATAAGGAACACAGAGGCGGTACTGATGTACATTACTCTGGTGGCCATCGAAAGGAGTGTAGAATTGCTTCAATGAGCTTGAAATAAGGAACACAGAGGCGGTACGTAGGGACAAAGAGGTGGTACTGAGGGACACAGAGGTGGTACTGATGTACATTACTGTAGTGGCCATCGACAGGAGTGTAGAATTGTCACAATGAGCATGAAATAAGGAACACAGAGGCGGTACTGATGTACATTGCTCTGCTGGCCATCGACAGGTGTGTAGAATTGTTTCAATGAGAGGGTGAGAGAAGGAAGAGGCAGTACTGATGTACATCACTCTGCTGGTCCTCTACAGGTGTGTAGAATTATTACGATGAGCATGAAATAAGGAACACAGGCGGTACTGATGTACATCGCTCTTCTGGCCATTGATAGGTGTGTAGAACTGTTTCAATGAGACGATGAAAACACAGAAAAGGGAGATCTCTGCTGGCCATCGACAGGTGTGTAGAATTATTACGATGCGCATGAAATAAGGAACTCAGAGGCGGTACTGATGTACATTGCTCTGGAGGCCATTGACATGTGTGTAGTATTGTTACAATGAGTATGACATAAGGAACAAAGAGGCGGTACAAAGGTACGTCGGCAGGAGCAGGTCACCCAACCTAAACTTAAGTGGGGGCTACCACCCCCCACCCCACCAACCACACACAACGCAACACACACCCACACACTGCCATCACCCATCCACCCCACCCTCACCCCATCCCCCCACCCCTTCCGGTAGTAACAGGTCACCAAACCTAAACTTAAGTGGGGGCTACCACCCCCACCCCACCAACCACACACAACTCACACACACACCCTGCCATCACCCTCCACCCCACCCCTCACGACCATCCCCCCCCTCCCATCCCCCCTCCCCTACCGGTAGTACAGGTCAACCAAATCCAAACCTAAACTTAAGTGGGGGCTACCAAGCTCCCAGACCACCTACCACCACCACACTATCCCAACCCTATCTCCCTATCCCACCTCATCCCTATCCCCCCCCCACACACACACCCTTGGACAGGAATCTGATGGAGAAGATCGTGTCCCCACCACCACACACCACTCACCACCCACCACCCACAACCACACACCACACACACACCCACTACCACACCATCCCAACCCCATCTTCCCATCCCACCTCATCCCCATCCAACCCCCAACCACCCCTCGAACCCCTCAACCCGCTCGACAGGAATCTGATGGAGAAATCTTGGTCACGCTTGCTGCGTCCATTATTCTGAACCAAGCCTCTACCAACCCACACACCCCCACAACACAACCATTATCACCATCAACCCACCACCCAACCACCACGACACACAAACGCACAACCCCACACCACACACCACACACTTGATGCTGGATCTGGTTGATGAAAGTTTCATCACGGCTACTGGCGTCCATTATTCTGACCAAAGCCGCAACCACCACCACACACCACCCACCCACAACCACACACCACACACACACACCACATACCACCACCACCCACCACGCACCCACCCACCACACGCCACCAACCACACAGCCACACACCCACGCACAATACCACCAGCCCCACCCCCACATCACCACACAATCCCCCACACGACGCCCACAACCACCCACCCACCCCCCCAGCCCCACCACCTAACCCACCACCACACACCACTCACCCCATCCCACCACGATCTCGACCACCACCGCACCACTCACACCCACCCACCACCCACCATCACACACCACCACCTCACCACCCATCCCCATCCCACCATCCCACCCCCCCACCCCCTCCCATCCCATCCCAACCCACCCCCCACACCACCAACAACCCACACACACCACACCCCTTGCAGAATCTGATGAGAATATCGTGTCCCCATCCAACAAACACCCCATCCCCATCCACCTCCATCCCATCCCATCCGACCCCCAACCACACCACCACCACATCCCTCCCCCCAACAGCCCACTCCCACCCCCATCTCTCCACCCCATGCCCCATCCCACCCCCCCCCACCACCCAAATGCACACAAACCCCACCCACACCCCACACACCTCGCCATGAAATCCTGATGCGACGATCTTGTCCCCACCAGCCACACAAACCCACCACCACAACACCACCCTCCCCACCATCCACCACACACCACCAACCACACCACACCCATCCAACCACGCACCACACAACCCCATCCCCACCCAACCTCCCCCCATCCCATCTCCACCACCACCCACACGATCCACCAACCCATCCCCCACCACCACACACCACCACCACCAACCACAACACCCACCCATCCCCAGCCCCATCTTCCACCCATCCCATACCACCAACAACCCCACCAAAACCACCACCCATCCCTCCCCCAACCCCAACTCCACCCCACCCCGGACCCCCACCCCATCCCCACCGACTCCCCCCCCGACCCCCCCTCCCCCAACAGGAAAATCTGATGATAAGATCGTGTCCCCCCACCACAACACACACCACTCACCACCACCCACCACCCACAAGCACACACCACACACACCACCACACACCGCACCCCATCCCCATCCAACCCCCACCCCCTCCACAGGAATCTGGTGGATAAGATCGTGTCACGACTGCTGGCGTCCATTATTCTGAACAAAGCCACCACAACCACACACCTCGCATCACCACACACCCACAACCACCCCATCCCCATCCTACCCCCATCCCCTCGTCAGGAATGTAATGGAGAAGATCGTTTCAAGGCTGCTGGCGTCCATTATTCTGCACTAAGCTGCAAACACACACAACACCACACCACCGACCCACCCCCTCGTCAGGAATCTAATGGAGAAGATCGTGTCAAGGCTGCTGGCATCCATTCTTTTGAACAAAGCGGCACGCCATGTAGAGCAAGCCACCAACATTTAGTGGGGGCTACCATCCCCCACACCACGCACCCCCACCCCATCCCCCACACCACGCACCCCGACCCCATCCCCCACACCACGCACCCCGACCCCATCCCCCCCACACCAACCACCCCGAACCATCCCCACACACTCCGCCCCCGACCCCCATCCCCCACACCCTCACTGCCCCCCCCCTTCCCCACCCCACTCCACCCCCACCCCATCCCCCGCCCCACCCCCACGCACCCGCACCCCATCCCCTCCTCCACGCACCCTCCCCCCATCCCCCCCCACAGGATTTTGTCACGCTTGCTGCTAGCCGTCCATATTCTAACAAAGCCACCACAACCACCCACCTCACATCACCACACCCCCAACCACCACCTTCATCCCCAATCCTACCCCCCGTTCCTACCACCCATCCTCCCCCCCGACCCCCGTCAGAGAATCTGATGGAGAAGATCGGTCAAGCTGTTCCTGCTTCCATTATTCGGAACAAGCCACCACAACCCACCACCACCACCAACCTCACAATCACCCACCCCCGGCCCACCCACCCCATCCCCATCCTACCCCCATCCCTCGTCAGGCATGTGATGGAGAAGATCGTGTCACGGCTGCTGGCGTCTATTATTCTGAACAAAGCAGCACGTCATGTTGAGAAAGTCACCAAGGATGGTATACTGAAGCAGAAGGAGGCGCACCCCTACATTGTGGAAATTGACCATGCTCTGCATCATCTGGAGGAAGAGTCTGACAGGGACAGTTGAATCCCCCTTGGCTCCGTCATTGTCTGCCGTGGTCAATAGCGGTACTGGTGCGCGCAAAGGAGGCGCACCCCTTCATCGTGGAGGTTGATCACGCTCTGCAACACCTGGAGGGAGAGTCTGACAGGGACGATTGAATCCCCCTTGGCTCCGTTATTGTCTGCCGTGGTCAATAGCGGTACTGGTGCGCGCAAAGGAGGCGCACCCCTTCATCGTGGAGGTTGATCACGCTCTGCAACACCTGGAGGGAGAGTCTGACAGGGACGATTGAATCCCCCTTGGCTCCGTCAATTGTCTGCCGTGGTCAATAGCGGTACTGGTGCGCGCAAAGGAGGCGCACCCCTTCATCGTGGAGGTTGATCACGCTCTGCAACACCTGGAGGGAGAGTCTGACAGGGACGATTGAATCCCCCTTGGCTCCGTTATTGTCTGCCGTGGTCAATAGCGGTACTGGTGCGCGCAAAGGAGGCGCACCCCTTCATCGTGGATGTTGATCACGCTCTGCAACACCTGGAGGGAGAGTCTGACAGGGACGATTGAATCCCCCTTGGCTCCGTTACTGTCTGCCGTGGTCAATAGCAGTACTGGCGCGCGCAAAGGATGCGCACCCCTTCATCGTGGAGGTTGATCACGCTCTGCAACACCTGGAGGGAGAGTCTGACAGGGACGATTGAATCCCCCTTGGCTCCGTTACTGTCTGCCGTGGTCAATAGCGGTACTGGTGCGCGCAAAGGAGGCGCACCCCTTCATCGTGGAGGTTGATCACGCTCTGCAACATCTGGAGGGAGAGTCTGACAGGGACGATTGAATCCCCCTTGGCTCCGTCATTGTCTGCCATGGTCAATAGCGGTACTGGCTCGCGCAAAGGAGGCGCACCCCTACATCATCGAGGTTGAACTCGCTCTGCAACACCTGGAGGGAGAGTCTGACAGGGACGGTTGAGACAACCTGCCGGCAAACCAGTGCTTTCCTTTTCAGCTGTAAGCAGCAGCTTCTCAGTAGCTCATCACTGCATCGTGGAGATAGAGCACGCTTTGCATCATCCGGAGAAAGAGTCCGACAGGGACGGTTGAATCTCCCTTGGCTCCGTTATTGTCTGCCGTGGTCAATAGCGGTACTGGTGCACGCAAAGGAGGCGCACCCCTACATCCTGGAAATTGATCATGCTCTGCATCACCTGGAGTAAGAGTCCGACAGGGAAAAGCCATTAGTTGAAAAGGAGTCCGACCATTGACCCTCCCCTCCCTCCCATCCCTCCCTTTCCTCCCCTCCTTCCCCTCCCTCCCCTTCCTCTCCCTCCCCTTCCTCCCCACACTCCCAGTCCTCCCCTCACTCCCAGTCCTCCCCTCACTCCCTTTCCTCCCCTCCTTCCCCTCCCTTTCTTTCCTCCCGTCCCCTGCCCTTCCTCCCCTCCCCTCCCCTCCGTCCCCTTCCTCCCCTTCCTACCCTCCCTCCCCCTTGAATCCGTCAATCTGCTGACCACATTTGAAGCAGGGCTTCTCGTTTTTGGGATGCGAGCAGCAGCTTCTAGTTGGCTCCCCATGTCTGGATGCAATTAGGGTGGGCAGCTTCTAGGTGGCTTCCCATATCAGGATGTCATTAGGGTGGGCAGCTTCTAGGTGGCTCCCCATATCTGGATACCATTAGGGTGGGCAGCTTCTAGGTGGCTCCCCTGATCTGGATGCCATTAGGGTGGGAGGATAATGTGACCTACATAATAATGACCAAAATAATCATAATAATCATATTCATAATCATCCTAATCATAATAATAATAATAATTTTTTTATTATTATTATTATTATTATTATTATTATTATTATTATTATTATTATTACTAGTACGGTAGCCCGTGTGGCCGGTGGCCACACCTACTCTCACGAAGACCCCCCCCCCCCCCCCCCCACACACACACACACCAATCATAGTACGGTGCCCGTTTGGCCTTTGGCCACACCTATTGGGAGCTGGTTACATAATGGTTTACACTTGAAGCCCCCCCCATTCACACACCACCACCACCAAACCATTATCCTCCCCCTCCCCCCTTCCCTCCCGTTAGCCACACCTGTTTTGGGCTGGGTTGCAAAACGGTTTTCTCTGCAGTGCATGCAACTTCAAAACATTGACGGATTTGCGATGGTCTCCCTTGTGCACCCACACGCACACAAACACCACCGTCCTCCCCCCCCTCCCCCCCCCCCCCCCCCCCCCCCCCCAGTTATCTCCACCCCCACCCAACCATGTACCCCCGCCCACAAACATACTCCCTAACTCTTCCTGACATATTTCCTGACTCCATCCCTTCCCCTACCCCAGCCATCCCACCAGCCCCCACCCTCTCCCCACTCTCATCCCTCCCCTCCCTCCTACACGCACCCACCAGCACACACACTCCATATCTGCCTCCCTCCACTTCAGCTGTGGGCTTTGCCATAGCTGAAAGGCAAACGGGACGAAGAGCATCGACAACGTTTGCGCATCATCCGACTCTGCTAAAAGCATCGGACCTGCTTCCCTGCCACCTCAGCTGTGATCGATAGTCGACCCCACTGAAAAAGCTGAACCTGCGCAATCGCAACCTTCACATAACTAAAGCATCTTCTTAGCGAGCATGTATTCAGTTCGGCCGAAGAACAATCCTGTTAACCGCAACTGCTCCCGAAGTCAACTCGATCTGAGACTTGGAAACATCGCTAGGTTCATCCATTCAACTTTGCCGCGTGCTCGCTATAGCACAATGCACAGCGACGACATGTTTCTCGATGCAGTGGGAAGAAGTTGCAGTCAAGTTGCTGATCTGAGATGTTCGGTCAAGTTAGAGCGAGAATGCTCAGCGAGATTTTTCATTCGGTCAACTTTGATGCGTACTTGCTATGGCACAATGCGGAGCGACATGTTTCTCAATGCAGTGGGAAGAATTTGCAGTCAAGTTTGTGACATGGGATGGATGCGATTCGGACATTTCTGACAGGTTGGCTGACTCACCACGTCACCTCCCGTTGTACGCAGCGACAGGTCTCTTGACGCAAGGGAAAGGTCTTGCAGAGATGCAGGGGGAAAAGCTTGTAGGAAGACGAACTGTAGCGCTACCGAAATAAGGTGGATGAACTCAGGCGGGAAAAGGAGAAATCGGGCAGGATGCGCAACAGGTAGAATACGCAGGAGGCGAAGGTTGCATAAGGCAGAATTCGCAGGAGGCCAATCAGGCAGAAGTTGAAGCAGGAGGGATTAAAAGCGGGAATTGGCTGAGCGGGAATTGGCTGGGCGGGAAATGGCTGGGCGGGAAGTCGGTTAAGTCGGTTACGCGATGACACCACCACGACCACCACGACCACCACGACCATGATTTCTTTATATATATAGATTATTATTATTATTATCATTATTATTATTATTATTATCATTATTATTATTATTATTATTATTATTATTATCATCATTATTATTATTATTATTATAATAATGATGATAATGATAATGTGACCTAAATCATTCGTGCAGGGTTGGAGAGTGCCACTGCTTTTATTCTGTGTTGGTGTTCTGCAGGTATTCTAGGTCGGTGCTAAACAGATATTCTGTGTCGGTGCTAAGCAGCTATTCTGAATCGGTGTTATGCACCTAAGCAATTATGTGTCGATGTTATTCAGGTATCCTGGGTAGGTGCTAGACAATTATTCTGTGTCGGTGCTAAGCAGATATTCTGGGGCGGTGCTAAACATATATTCTGGGGCGGTGCTAAGCAGATATCATGGGTCCGTGCTATGCACCTAAGCAGTTATGTGTCGATGTTATTCAGGTCTCCTGGGTGGGTGCTAAACAATTATTATGTGTCGGTGCTAAGCAGATATTCTGAATCGGTGCTAAACAGTTATTCTGTGTCGGTGCTATGCAGATATTCTGAATCGGTGCTGGACAGCTATTCTGTGTCGGTGCTATGTACCTAAGCAATTCTGAGTACCACTGCTTGTATGCTGTGTCAGTGCTATGCAGGTATCCTGGGTCGGTGCTAAGCAGCTATTATGGGTCGGTGCTACGCACCTAAGCAATTTTGAGTGCCACTATTTGTATCCTGGGTCGGTGCCACTGTTGGTATCCTGGGTCGGTGCCACTGTTGGTATCCTGGGTTGGTGCCACTGTTGGTATCCTGGGTCGGTGCCACTGTTGGTATCCTGGGTCGGTGCCACTGTTGGTATCCTGGGTCGGTGCCACTGTTTGTATCCTGGGTCGGTGCCACTGTTGGTATCCTGGGTCGGTGCCACTGTTGGTATCCTGGGTCGGTGCCACTGTTTGTATCCTGGGTCGGTGCCACTGTTGGTATCCTGGGTCGGTGCCACTGTTGGTATCCTGGGTCGGTGCCACTGTTTGTATCCTGGGTCAGTTAGACCCATCATATCTGTGTAGCACTCAAAATTGCACCTAAGCAATTTTGAGTGCTCCTTTTTGTATTCTGTGTCGATGTTATGCAGGTATCGTGGGTGGGTGCTAAACCACTATTCTGTGTCGGTGCTTAGCAGATATTCTGAATCGGTGCTGAACAGATATTCTGTGTCGGTGCTACGCAGATATTTTGAATCGGTGTTATGCAGATATTCTGATTCGGTGTTATGCAGATATTTTGAATCGGTGTTATGCAGATATTTTGAATCGGTGTACTGCAGATAATTTGAATTGGTGTTATGCAGATATTTTGAATCAGTGTACTGCAGATAATTTGAATCAGTGTTATGCAGATATTTTGAATCAGTGTTATGCAGATATTTTGAATCAGTGTACTGCAGATAATTTGAATCGGTGTTATGCAGATATTTTGAATCAGTGTACTGCAGATAATATGAATCAGTGTTATGCAGATATTTTGAATCTGTGCTGAACAGCGATTCTGCGTCGGTGCTATGTACCTAAGCAATTCTGAGTACCACTGTTTGTTTTCTGTGTTGGTGCTAAGCAGATATTCTAAATCGGTGCTGGACAGATATTCTGGGTCGGTGCTATGTACCTAAGCAATTATGAATTCCACTGTTTGTATTCTGTGTTGGTTTTAAGCAGATATCCTGGGTCGGTGCTAAACAGTTATTCTGCGTCGGTGCTAAGCACATATTTTGAATCGGTGTTATGCATGTATCCTGGGTCAGTGCTAAGCAGATATTCCGGGTCGGTGCTATGTACCTAAGCAATTTTGAGTACCACTGCTTGTATTCTGGGTCAGTGCTATGCAGGTATCCTGGGTCGGTGCTAAGCAGCTATTATGGGTCGGTGCTACGCACCTAAGCAATTTTGAGTGCCACTATTTGTATCCTGGGTCGGTGCCACTGTTGGTATCCTGGGTCGGTGCCACTGTTGGTATCCTGGGTTGGTGCCACTGTTGGTATCCTGGGTCGGTGCCACTGTTGGTATCCTGGGTCGGTGCCACTGTTGGTATCCTGGGTCGGTGCCACTGTTGGTATCCTGGGTCGGTGCCACTGTTGGTATCCTGGGTCGGTGCCACTGTTGGTATCCTGGGTCGGTGCCACTGTTGGTATCCTGGGTCGGTGCCACTGTTGGTATCCTGGGTCGGTGCTACACAGATATGATAGGCCTAACTGACCCATAATATCTGTGTAGCACTCAAAATTGCACCTAAGCAATTTTGAGTGCTCCTGTTTGTATTCTGTGTCGACGTTATGCAGGTATCGTGGGTGGGTGCTAAACCACTATTCTGTGTCGGTGCTTAGCAGATATTCTGAATCGGTGCTGAACAGATATTCTGTGTCGGTGCTATGCAGATATTTTGAATCGGTGTTATGCAGATATTCTGAATCGGTGTTATGCAGATATTTTGAATCGGTGTTATGCAGATATTTTGAATCAGTGTAATGCAGATATTTTGAATCAGTGTAATGCAGATATTTTGAATCGGTGTTATGCAGATATTTTGAATCAGTGTAATGCAGATATTTTGAATCAGTGTAATGCAGATATTTTGAATCAGTGTACTGCAGATATTTTGAATCGGTGTTATGCAGATATTCTTAATCTGTGCTGAACAGCGATTCTGCGTCGGTGCTATGTACCTAAGCAATTCTGAGTACCACTGTTTGTATTCTGTGTTGGTGCTAAGCAGATATTCTAAATCGGTGCTGGACAGATATTCTGGGTCGGTGCTATGTACCTAAGCAATTATGAGTTCCACTGTTTGTATTCTGTGTTGGTGCTTAGCAGATATCCTGGGTGGGTGCTAAACAGTTATTCTGCGTCGGTGCTAAGCACATATTTTGAATCGGTGTTATGCATGTATCCTGGGTCAGTGCTAAGCGGTTATTCCGGGTCAGTGCTATGTACCTAAGCAATTCTGAGTACCACTGCTAGTATTCTGGGTCGGTATTATTCTGGGTCGGTGCTATGTACCTAAGCAATTCTGAGTACCACTGCTAGTATTCTGGGTCGGTATTATTCTGGGTCGGTGCTATGTACCTAAGCAATTCTGAGTACCACTGCTAGTATTCTGGGTCGGTACTATTCTGGGTCGGTCCTATTCTGGGTCGGTGTTATTCAGCTGTGCGATTATCTTTGCTGTTTTTGGCGGACCCCCTCCTTATGGTTTGGAGCCCCTAGGGTCAGGTGGGGGGAAGCTAGTGCCCACAAAGCCAGTACCCACTAGCCAGATCTCCTCGGGTTTAGGGTTTCGGTTATAGGGTTTAGGGTTTAGGGTATAGGAGGTATGGCTTATGGGTACTGGCTTTGTGGGTACTAGCATCCCCCCTCCCTAGGGTCAGCATTACGAGTTGTCCGTCTGTCACACGAAGCCAAGTAACCCTGGACCTAGCTGTCTCATGTTCCCTGGCCTACGTTGCCACCTGTCGCTCCAAAAGTCAACACTCTTCGCCAATTTTCCGCGTCGCTTGCGACGCCGCGAGGACTTGTTTTGTTTCCAGTCACCTGAGTTGTATCCAGCAATCTGATACCCTATTGACTACACTGTTTCTTGGTGCGTGTGTATATGTATATATATATATATATATATATATATATATATACGTTGACTCTTCCCCGTCTTCAAATTAACCAGCCTTTTCAAGGCTGGGTCTGCTGCTGTTTCGGCTTCTGCCAGCATCTTGTCGACGCAGTTCCAAAAGGACTGAGCGACATATATATATATATATATATATATATATATATATATATACATACCAAATGCTGCATGTGATTGGTACTTGTATGATGTACTGGACGATCTATGATATGTTGCTGTATTAATGTTACACTGGTATATTATATTCATGATATATCGGTACATTTGTGGACAAAGGTCTTCCTGGGATTTGTGGCCTAGCCACAATTTTGTGCTTTTCCCAGGTGCACTTTGGGGGCCATTTTGGGATGCCGTAATTATTTTTACGGATTTCAAATTTTGGGTACCACAACAATTGTGTTGAAGGCAATAAATACAATACATATGAGTAGGGAACGGCAAATAATATTAGTGTTTGAAAAACTAATATTAACTAATATTATTATAGTGTCACAATCATATTAGTTTTTCAAATAAATTCAAAATTCTGGTGAGACAGCCCGTCCGACTGATATTATGTAATATTATTTATTCACTAATATTGTATAAAATAGCCGACCCCTACATATGGGACCTTAAGCACATTGGAATCATCATAGGTTGTATGTATGTTACAGTCCAGGGGTAGGCCAATTCAGCTAAAGAGACTTGCCCAACAGTGATAGGTAGGACTTAAAATAGGTTGTAGACTGTTGCAGGATATGTTTTTCTGGAGTCCCTTGCTTGCTTGCTTGCTTGCTTGCTTGTTTGCTTGCTTGCTTGCTTGCTTTGCCCCCATATCACATGGTTAGGGTACGGCAATATGATGCCACATGATATCATGTCATCGTATGATATCATGTCATCATATGATGTCATATGATGCCGGCTGCCTGGCTAGGCTAAAGTTGCCATTCACATACAATATCATGTATGATTAGGGCTGTCGAGGACTTTATCGCCTGGTACATTTATCGTACGATTATCGTACGATTATTGTGCGATATAAAAGCTGACATCGTACGATATCACAAAATTTACATTTATCGCCCGACTATCGTACAATATGTAGCGAAATGATTATCGCCCTAATATCGTACTGAAACAAACTGAAAAGATATACTGTAAAAACAATCAGCTCGGTTTACCGCTCTACACCCTACTTTTAGGGGGTCGCGGGTTCGATGCCGGCAGGCGCCATTTTGCTCGCTCGCTCGCAAACGCTCGCAAACGCTTTTGCTCGCTCGCAAACGCTCTCGAGGGCATCACGCACCATGGCAGCAGCAATCAGAGTAGTGAGTGTGATTGTCTCATTTCATGTCATGCACTATTGGTGCTATATGGTGGGTGCTGCAGTTGGAAGAGTAGTTTGAGGCTTCAGGACCTTTAGATCTGGTGACAGCACCTCCTTTTAAACATGGCCGCATGCTGGCCGTGGACCTGTAGATCTAGTGGCAGCTCCTCCTTTTAAACATGGCCGCATGCTGGCCGTGGACCTTTAGATCTGGTGACAGCACCTCCTTTTGAACATGGCCGCATGCTGGCCGTGGACCTGTAGATCTAGTGGCAGCTCCTCCTTTTAAACATGGCCGCATGCTGGCCGTGGACCTTTAGATCTGGTGACAGCACCTCCTTTTGAACATGGCCGCATGCTGGCCGTGGACCTGTAGATCTGGTGACAGCACCTCCTTTTGAACATGGCCGCATGCTGGCCGTACACCTGTAGATCTAGTGGCAGCTCCTCCTTTTAAACATGGCCGCATGCTGGCCATGGACCTGTAGATCTAGTGGCAGCACCTCCTTCTTAACATTGCCTCAATAAAAAGGGGTCTGGGAGCCTGGTAGCTACAATTAAACAGTACAGTATTAAATTATATAGTACAGGAAAAAAGTGAATACAAATATTATTTAATAAAAAATAAAAAATAGCATTAAATGTTGTGATATTGTACAATACATCGTGATATTGTATGATATATCATACATGATAATAGAGCACGATATTATCGTCTTTTCTATCATCGTCAGGATTGGTTTCAATTGTATGGACGTGTAAATGGTATTTCCTGTAATAATCCCATGGTCTCATACTGATGTATAAAGAAAAGGAGAGGGCGATACGATAATCGTACGGTTTTTGAAAATATCGTACGATATCGACAGCCCTACATATGGTGCAATTTGTATGAAATTTTATGATATCATACTCGCCTTTAGTCAGTATCATATGCTTTGGCCCCTTAGCATATGGGCCATATCATACAGGGCATAGATGTGTTGAAATTGAACTTGGTTGCATAGCTTCAGCCAGCAATTTGGCTGCTTGCCGTCTTTGTCGCTCTGGGTCGGACAATCGGACAACGGGGTGAATCTGGGGGCTCCCTTCCCCCAGGAGGGGAGACTCCGCCAAAAATGCTAACACAGGAAGCAGGGCATAATCGGTGTGTGTGTGTGGGGGGGGGGGGGGGGGGGGGGGGGGGGGCAGCTGCTTTCAGACATTTCCTCTCGTGAGATATGTTTGAGATGTCTAAGCTTCCTCACCCCTCGGTTTCTGACAAAGTGAAGCATACAACCCTTGACGAGACCTTTACGCGCTTGTTTCCGACATAGAATATATATGGAGGCGCGGTCCTCTCGATCCAAGTCGAAGCAACTAGCAGACCTACCAACAGGGGCGAGCCGGTTTCGGAAATATCTTCGTAGCTTCCTCACCCGTAAGCTGGCGCAATTAAGCATTCCCATGAAACTGGTTCGACGAGAGCATTCCGAATCCGCGCTTATTTTCGAGAATGAGTAAATGTGTCGAGGTGGTGCTCAAGTAGTGACCTCCACAGGTTCTAAGTACACCAAGTGTGAAGGTTGGGCCAAACCAGAAACTCAATATTTCCAAGGCAGATTACAAAAACTTCCTCCATAGGCTGTCATAGGCAATAGAAAAAACTTCCTAACGGCCCCCTTGCATTTGTATTCTTATGTTAGTTTGGTTGGTTTGGGCTGTTGGGGTGATTGGGGCCGGGGCTGGAGCCATGGAGGCTCTCAAGGTGAACGCAGGTGATCGCAGGTGGTCGCAGAATGCCTGTAGCCATTTGAAAATATACATTTGAATATTCCGTTCCGATGCGGTGAGGCGGGCGGGCGATCACTTCAGTACTTGCCGGTACCGTTTCCCCCTCAGCTACAACCAACCTATTTCCCGTGCGTTCTTTCTATTTCTATTCATATTTCTATCCCCATATACCGCACCTTCGCTCTTCTCACGACCCCACAGCCTCTTCCGACCGGACATCATTCGCAGCTCTATCTAGTCCCCTCCATATACACCCTGCCTCATTCCAATACGAGCTCTCCGATCCAGCCAGACGTGAATACCCAGTCAGAAGCTTCAACCAACCCTCTACGCACCTTCAACTGCGCTCGATATCAAATCGCTGGCGTATTGTTCATTTGAGTGTATCCCAGTGCTTTGATCGCCATCGAGTATCAAACGCGTTGAGCAATGCGGCCACACGCTGCAACATGGCCGGCGGGTGTAGTAGTCTCAAGTGGGCGACGGGGAAGCTCGGCAATGCTCTCGTCCGTGCTAATAGCTCTGATAGGTAAGTCAAGAGCTCATGCATTCTCATAATTTATCTCCTCGAAATCATGCATTCGTATATATGCTCTCCTCGATCACCAATACCACCACCATCACCACGACCTCGACCATCACCAATTCACCATCACCATCATAAGTCGCAAGTCGGAGTCGGGGCAGCGCGGCAATGCTCGCGTCCATGCTGATAGCACTGATAGGTTAGTCAAGAGCTCATGCATTCTCATAATTTATCTCCTCGAAATCATGCATTCGGATAAATGATCTCCTCGATCACCAATACCACCACCATCACCATCACCATCGTTAGTCGCAAGTCGGAGTCGGGGCAGCGCGGCAATGCTCACGTCCATGCTGATAGCACTGATAGGTAAGTCAAGAACTCATGCATTCGCATAATTTATCTCCTTATATCATGCATTCGTATAAACGATCTCCCCAACAATTTGATCACCAATACCGCCACCATCACCACGACCTCGACCATAACCAGCACCAGTCGCAAGTCGGAGTCGGGGCAGCGCGGCAATGCTCGCGTCCATGCTGATAGCACTGACAGGTAAGTCAAGAACTCATGCATTCGCATAATTTATCTCCTCATATCATTCATTCGTATAAATGATTTCCTCAATAATTTTGATCACCAATACCACCACCATCACCTCGACCTCGACCATAACCAGCACCAGCACCAGTCGCAAGTCCGGGTCAGTGTAGCGCGGCCACGCTCGCGTCCATGCTGATAGCACATATAGAGTTACAGGTACGCCACGAAAATCATGCATTCGTATCATTCGTATCACACATTCGTATTATTGATCTCCGCGCATGCGACGAAGGGCACGACCGAGCACGACCGCGACCTCCGCCACAACCTCGCATCCTGCCCGGACTTCGACCCGTTTGGACGCACACCTAGCAACGGCTCAACAGTCGCTCTTGTCCCCGAATACCACTCTCGTACGCACGGCCAGTCGGTCAATCGCACTCTTGTCTCTGACTCTCGCCCATGGTGATCAACTCTGGCTCAGCACCTACCCACATTCCAACCGACTCTGGCTCAGCTCTAGGGGTGCTCAAAAGTAACCAGCCACGCGAGCATAAGTAACTAAACCACAATTGTATGGGCTTGGACTGCTCCCATCTCCTAGTCACTTAGACCCCAGGGTAAGAGCTTCCAGGTCTGGATAGGGGAACCCTATATCTAGCTTGGGTGGGTGGATGCTGGCATGAATGTGAGTGAGCTGTAAACTAGGGGTTGTGTTAGTTTTTAGGGTTTACAACTTTTAAATCTGGGAAAAATACAGGACCTGTTTATTTTTTCTTGGCCACTGTTTTTTCATGGTAGGTGGGGTAGGTTATTCTCTCGTGTGTTGCTCAGTTGTGCCTTACCACTTTCTGGTTGGTGGTGTCATTGTGTGTGACTTGTCACAAAGTGTGTGTGTGTGGGAGGGGGTAGGTGCTGTAACATCTGCAGGGCCAAGCTTTTAAAATGTTTGGGCCTCGGACCATAAACGCCTTTCATAGCAATAGAATGTGGGACTGAAGGGGTGGGTTAAACAAATCTTACAGAAGTGTAAAAAAAATAATGATTGGATAACAACTTTTATGCCACATGAAAATGGCAGAAAAGTTGGTGGTCCCCCCTAGCAAAAGAGAGGCATACATGTGCATTCAACCAGAGCCCTACAAACGCAGTACATGAGCCATAGACAAGTATCATGGCGTGGTATGCTTATTTAATCAATCTGCTAGGGGTGTGAAATATAACTATAGAAGCCTTATTACTTTTGAGCACCCCTAGCTCCTACCCACATCCCAACTGACTCTGGCTCAACACCTACCCACATCCCAACTGACTCTGGCTCAACACCTACCCACATCCCAACTGACTCTGGCTCAACACCTACCCACATCCCAACCGACTCTGGCTCAACACCCACCCACATCCCAACCGACTGGCAAACATGGGCCATGTCAGGAGTAAAACAAATTTACCCTAAAGCAGCCAGCACATTATTTACCCAGCGCATTATTTAACACCTAACACATAAAACCACACACACACAATGTCTACAAGCACAACGTCTTCACACAATGTCTACACATGTCTACACACACAATGTCTACACACCCAATAAAACCAACCGCCCAATAAAACCAACACACCCATTAACCCAATCAAGACACCCAATAAAACCAGCACACCCAATAACACAACCAACCACCCAATAAAACCAACCGCCCAATAAAACCAGCACACCCAATAACACAACCAACCACCCAATAAAACCAACCGCCCAATAAAACCAACACACCCATTAACCCAATCAAGACACCCAATAAAACCAGCACACCCAATAACACAACCAACCACCCAATAAAACCACACACACACCCAATGTCATGCATCTGCAGGTATAACCATTTGGTTACACTTAGCCATAACTCAGCACTCAGCAATGACTCAGCCATGACTCAGCACTCAGCCATGACTCAGCACATCCAACGCACCACGCACCACCACACCACCGCACACATAAAGTTTTCAGGCAGCAGTGGTCCCGCACCACCACCACCACCACCACAACAACAAACACACATCAAAGACACATATATGCACCACCACACCACTGCACACGCAAACAGTTTTCAGGTAGCAGTGGTAGCGCACCACCACCACACACACAAACACACACACCCCACCACCCCACCACCACCACCACCACCACCACACAGCACACCACCACACCACACCACCACCACCACCGCACCGCACCGCACACATCCACTGCCATGCATCTGCAGGCATCAATATTTGTTTCCAGGTACCAGTGGTGTTGCACCACCACACACACCACACACACAAACGCACACCACACCACCACCACACCGCACACATCCACTGCCATGCATCTGCAGGCATCAATATTTGTTTTCAGGTACCAGTGGTGTTGCACCACCACAAACACCACACACGCAAACACACAGCACACCACCATACACCACCACACCGCACACATCCACTGCCATGCATCTGCAGGCATCAATATTTGTTTTCAGGTACCAGTGGTGTTGCACCACCACAAACACCACACACGCAAACACACAGCACACCACCATACACCACCACACCGCACACATCCACTGCCATGAATCTGCAGGCATTAATTTTTGTTTCCAGGTACCAGTGGTGTTGCACCACCACAAACACCACACTCACAAACGCACACCACACCACCACCACACCGCACACATCCACTGCCATGCATCTGCAGGCATCAATATTTGTTTTCAGGCATAAGCGGTCGCGCACCACCACACCACCACTACCACACACACACCACCACCACCACACACACAAACACACAAACACACAACCACACAACCACACCACCGTACACATCCACAGCCATGTATCTGCAGGTATCAATATTTATTTCCAGGCACCAGTGGTCGCACAAGTCATCATCGTTGGTTCAGGTCGGTCTGATGGTTTCGTGTTGTGTATGATGGCCGTGTTTGTTTTGCAGACTGTGTGTGTGTGTGTGTGTGTGTGTGTGTGTGTGTGTGTGTGTGTGTGTGTGTGTGGTGTGTGTGTGTGTGTGTGTAAGTTGTGTGTGTGTGTTTGTGTGTGTTGGTGTGTGTGGTGTGTGTGTGTGTGTTGGTGTGTGTGTGTGTGGGTGTGTGTGTATGTGGGTGTGTGGGTGTGTTGTTGGTGTGTGGGTGGGTGTGTGTGTGTGTGTGTGTTGTGTGGTGTTTGTGGTGTGTGTGTGTGTGTAGTGTAGTGTGTGTAGTGTGTGTGTGTGTGTGTGTGTGTGTGTGTATGTGGTGTTGTGTGTTTGTGTGTGTGTGTGTAGTGTGTGTGTGTGTGTGTGTAGTACTGTGGTGTGTGTGTGTGTGTGTGTGTGTGTTGTGTGTTTGTAGTGGTGTGTGTGTGTGTGTGTATGTGTGTGTGTGTGGTATGTTGTGTGTGTGTTGTGTGTGTGTGTGTTGTGTGTGTAGTGTGTGTGTGTGTAGTGTGTGTTTGTAGTGTGTTGTTGATGTGTGTTTGTTGTAGTGTGTGTTGTAATGGTGTGTGTATGTGTGCGTGTGTGTGGTGTGTTTTGTGGTGTGTGTTTAGGGTGTGTGTGTTTGTGTGTGTGTGTGTTGTATGTATGTGTATGTTGTGTGTTTATGTGTGTGTTTTTGTGTGTGTGTTGTTGGTTGTGTGGGTGTGTAAGTGTTTGTGTTATAGTGTGTGTGTGTTTGTGTATAGTGTCCTGTGTGTATGTCTGCTGTGATGTGTGTGTGGTGTGTGTCGTGTGTGCCTGTGGGTGGTGTCGTGGTTTGCTCGTGTGGTGTGTTGTGTGCTTTGTGCTCTGTCGGTGTGTTCTTTTGTGTTGTGGTTGTGATGTGTGGTTTGTGTGTGTCTGTCGGGTTGTGTTGTTGTGTGTGTGTGGTGCTCTGTGTCTGTGTGTAGTGTCTGTGTGTGTGTGTGTCGTTGGGTTGTGTGTGTGTGTGTCTGTGTGTGGTGATGTGATGTGTTTGTGTCTGTGTCTGTGTGTGTGTCCTTGTGTGTGTGTGTGTTGTGCTTGGGTGTGTGGTGGTGTGTGTGTGTTGTTCTGTGTCTGTGTGTGTGTCCTGTCGTGTGTGTGTTGTGGTGTGTGTGTGTGTTCGTGTGCTGTGTGTGTGGGGATGTGTGTGTGTCTGTGTGTGTGTGCTGTGTCCTGTCGTCGTGTCGTGTGTGTGCTGTGTTTGTGGTGCTGTGTGTGGTCTGTCGGTTGTGTGTGTGTGGGTGTGTGTGGTGTCCCTCCCGTGGGTTTCCCCGGCCTTCTCCTGTGGTGCCGTTTCCGGTGGTTTTCTTTTGTCGCCCTGGTGTTTTGTGGCCCGTGCCTGGTGCTTTGTGTGTGCTTGCCCCCCCACCCCTCTTCCCCTCCTCTCTCTCCCGTAAAGTTTTCCCTCTGATAAAGTGAACCCCAAGCAATCGTTTTACCGATGGGGGCCCTGAGCTCGTGCTACAGTGCATATTTAATTATACGATTAGACACGCTGTGGTGTCCTTCACATCACGTCCTGTGTGTAACTTTATTCTCGGATTGTTACAATTTCTATTTCAATCCAATTATACGATTTAGACATGCTGTGGTGTCCTTAACATCACGTCCTGTGAGTAACTGTATTACACGGATGTAACAATTTCGATTTCAATCCAATTATACAATATGACACGCTGTGGTGTCCTTCACATCACGTCCTGTGAGTACTGTATTCACTATGTAAACAATTTCGCTTTTCAATTAACGATTAACACCTTGTGTCCTTAACATCACGTTCTGTGAGTAACTGTGTTACACGGATGTAACAATTTCGATTTCAATCCAATTATACGATTAGACACGCTGTGGTGTCCTTAACATCACGTCCTGTGAGTACCTGTATTACACGGATGTAACCATTTCAATTTAAATTATACGATATGACACGCTGTGGTGTCCTTAACATCACGTCCTGTGAGTACCTGTATTACACGGATGTAACAATTTCGATTTCAATTATACGATTAGACACGCTGTGGTGTCCTTAACGTCACGTTCTGTGAGTAACTGTGTTACACGGATGTTACAATTTCGATTTCAATCCAATTATACGATTAGACACGCTGTGGTGTCCTTAACATCACGTCCTGTGAGTACCTGTATTACACGGATGTAACAATTTCGATTTCAATTATACGATATGACACAAGCTGAGAACAAAATGATTCCTCTGCATTGATTGATGTGCAATCCATACATTTCAGACTTGCCGCCTTGGAAGAGGTAGAGGAACGTTCTAATTTTCAGTTTTTAATTTGTGAAAGGACTTTCACCCCAGGAGGCGAGTCTCCCCACACACACCAGGGACACCGAGGATTCAGTTCGAATGGCGTGGCCACTCCTACAAAATAGTAGGCGCAGTTTTGATGTGCAATCCAGAAGGGGGGGGCCTGAGTAAACTAATATGATTATATTGTCGTCTTTCTATTTTTGTTGTTATATTGTGTTGTTACAGTTCTAGCTAGGCCAAACAGGCTGAAGGTACTTGTCCAACTGAGACAGGAGTTTTTTTTTAACAAAAAACACTTATATGATCATATAAACCACCATCCCCTTTAATATTATTATATGATCCATGATCACTTTTTGATATGTTTCTATAAACCATTATCACCTTAAATATGATCATATGAACCATTATCACCTTTAATATGATTATATGAACCAGTATCACCTTAAATATGAGCATAAAAACCATCATCACCTTTCTCATCAATGCAGCCAAGAATTATTTCAAAGATAGCTCCAGTGCCCCTGGAGCCGCCAACATCGCAAAAGTACCCATTGGAAAACCCGTTTATGTGAGTCACGCTAATTGAGAGGTGGTGGTGGTGAGGGGTGGGTGGGGGGGGGGGGGGGGGTTTGAGGGGGGGGGGGGGTGGTAGGTTTGAGGGGGGGGGCGGTGGTGAGTGATACTGCGGAAAGTGGTGGTGTTTGTTTTTAGTGCGGCTTCCATTCACCAAAAGCCCCCGATTGGAAATAACAGTTATTATGGGTGAGAACGCTAGCTGAGAGTGGTGGTGGTGGTTAGAGATGTGGTGGTCGTGAAGGGGTTGGGGTTGGGGGGGGGGGAGGGGGAGGGGGGGGGGGGGAGAGGGGTAGTGCCCCTGGAAGCAGTCAATCGCCAAAAGCACCCCGATTGGAAATCCCATATTATGGGAGTACGCTAGTTTGAGGATTCCCGGTAGGTGTGGTGAGGGGCGGGGCGGGGGGGGGGTGGAGGGTTTGAGGGGCGGGGGGGGGGGGCGGGGGGGGGGTGGCGAGTGATACTGCGAAAGTACCGGTGTTTGGTAGTGCGGCATTCCCATCACCAGAAGCACCCGATTGGAAATACGCAGTATTATGTGAGTCACCTAGCTTGAGGAAGTGGTGGTGGTAGATGTGGTGTGGTGAGGGGTTTGGGGGGGTTTGGGGGGTGGGGGGGATGGGTATGCCCCTGGAGTCCGTCCAATCGCCACAGCACTCCGATTGGAAATACCCTTATTAAGTGATCCCGCTAGCTTGAGGAAGTGGTGGTGGTAGATGTGGTGGTGGTAGGGTTTGGGGTTCGGGGTTGGGGTTGGTTGGGTTGGTGTTGGGGTTGGGGTGGGGTTGGGGTTTGGGTTGGGGTTGGGTTTGGGGGTGGGGTTGGGGTTGGGTTTGGCGTTGGGGTTTGGGGTTGGGGTGGTGTGTGGGGTTGGTGTGTGGGGTTTGGGGTTGGGGGGGTTGGGGGGGTTGAGGGTAGTGCCCCTGAGCCGTCCAATCGCCAGAACAGTCACAGAATGGAAATACCCTTATTGTTTTAGTCCCACTATTGTGGGTTGTGGTGTTAGTGGTGGTGGTGGTGAGGGTTGGGGGTTGGGCTGTGTGGGTGTGGTGGGTGGGTGGGGGGGGGGGGGGGGTAGTGCCCCTGGAGCACCCAATCGCCAATCACCCGATTGGAAATACCCTTATTGTGTTTAATCAAGCTAGTTTGAGGAGGTGGTGGTGGTAAGGGGGGGGGGGGGGGGTAGTTTGAGGGGGGGGCGTGGTGAATGATACTGTCGGAAGTGTGGTTATGGTCCTTGGGTGTAGTCAGCATTCCTATTCCAAAAGCACCTTATTGAGATAACCTTAATTGTCAGTCCACGCTAGTTTTTTGAGGAGGGGGTGTGGTATGGTGGTGGGTGAGGGGGGGGGGATAGGGTTGGTGTTGGGGTTGGGGTTGGGGTTGGGGTTGGGGTTGGGGTTAGGGTTGGGGTTGGGTTGGGGTTGGGTTTGTTGTGTGGGGGGGGGGGGGGAAATAAAAAGAGGTTTGTGTTGGGTTATGGGGTTTAGGTTGGGGGGGTTGTATGGGGGGGAAGGGAGGGGTGGGGTGGGGGGGGGAGGTTTTTGTGGGGGTTGGGGGGGCGAGCGGGGGGGGGAGATTTACAAAGTGTTGCAGAGAAGCTGGAGCCTGATACAGTTGTTGTGGAGTGGAAGGGTTGGGGGGGGTGTTTTTTCTGGGGAGGGAAGGGGTCGGTGAGGTGGGGGGGGAGCGGTAGGGTTAGGGTTTGGGTTGGGTGGGGATTGGGGCTTTGGGTTTTTGTTTGGTTGTGGTTGGGTTATTTTTGGTTGTGGGTTTTGGGTTGGGTTGTGGTGCGGGACAACATAAAACCAGCACGAAGACACACAACAAACGACATCTACTGATGAACAAAGGGGGGAATAACAAAAAAGAGACATTTTGTTTTTTTATTGTTTTTTTTTTTTTGTTTGTTTGTTTTTGTTTTTTTTTGTTGTATATTGTTTTTTTTGTTTTGTTGTTATTTCTTTGTTTTTAAATACTTTCCCACCTGTAGCATTCCAATCAACCAAAAGCACCTGAATGGAGATACCCTTATTATGTGAGTCACGCTAGTTTGAGAGGGGGGTAGGGGTAAGAGTGTGTGGTATAGGTAGTGGTGGTGAGGGGTAGTGGTGGTGGTGTGGGGTTGGGGTGGGGTAGGGTGGTGAGGTGGTGGTGGTGGTGAGGGGTTGGGGTGGGGTAGGGTGGGGTGGTGGGGTGGTGGGGGTGGTGGGGCTGCTTTGTCCATCCCCTGCATTAAATATAGAAATCTAATTATAAACAAATCAATTATTATATTAAATTATCACAATACAACGACAATACTAACCCCTTCCCTGCTTTCTCCGTCCCATGCATTAAATATTTACATCTAATTATAAAACATTAAATTAGTATATTAAATGATTACAATGAGTTACAATACTAACCCATCCCCTACTTTCTCCATCCCCTGCATGACCCCCAGGCATCCCATGCATGGTTTTTTTTGCTTTGTGGGTGTGGGTGTGTGTAAGCATTTTTCCAACACAAATATTCATCATTTTAATACCTACCCCACCAAAACGGTGGTTGGGAGTTTGGTTTGTTTGTCCTCGACACACCCCTGATGTAATTTTTTTTTGCTTTTTGGGTGCTTTTTTCTTTTGTTTCAAGCACAGAGTCTTTACACCCTCGCGGTGTGCCAATAGACTTTAACATGTAATGTAATGTAATGTAATGTTAATTAATGTAATGTAATTTAATGTAATGTCATGTAATGCTCACTTCGTCCTGTCATTCATGTAATGTTACTGTCATAGTACCTTTCATGTACTTGTATGTAGTTTTTTTCTGTCCTTTCATGTCATGTTACTGTCCTGTCACTGTCCTGTCCTGTCCTGTCTGTCACCTTGTACTGTCCGGTCATGTCCTGTAATGTCATGTAATGTCATGTCATTCCTGTAATGTTAATGTACCTGTAAATGTAATGTAATGTAATGTTAATGTAATGTAATGTAATTTAAATGTAATGTAATGTAATTAATGTAATGTGGTTGGGTGGGGGGCACGAAAGGTCATTCCTAGTCCCACTTGTGATAGTGTAATCATTTTGAAGTTGTAATTAAATTGTTATTTTCACCACAAACGCACACACTCCCTTAACAATTTGACCAGTTTCTTTGTGTGCACACACACACACACAACACACACACACACCACACCACCAAACACACACCACACGCCACACACACCACCACCACACACACACACACCACCACACCTACACCACACACACACATGCACACACTCCCTTAACCAATTTGACCCATTTTTCTTTGTGTGCGACACACACACACACACACACACACACACACACACATGCACACACTCCCTTAACCAATTTGGACCCAGTTTCTTTGTGTGCGACATGCCGCAAATGAAGCGACTTGGTTTCCCCCCCAGTGCAACATGCAAATTATATTACAAACCCTTCCCTTACTTTGTCCATCCCCTGCATACACTATAGAAATCAAAAACAATATAAAATAAAAGAAAGTAAAATAAGACAAAATAATTAATATAAAATAACATAAAATAATATTTTTAATTGTTACAATAAATAGCAGGGTGCCCTGGCGGGTCCCCTGGAGGTCGGCCCTGGGGCTCGTGCGTCGTACTGGGTGAGTCACACTATTAGGTTGTAGTAACGGGGGCGGTAAGCTATTGTGTGCATTCAGTTACAATATGGCTATGAAGGGTCGGAATACACGGGTAGCGATGATGGGTGCTGAGTCGGAATGCCACCTATGAAGAAACGTTGTGCGTGAGGGAAAGAAATCAATGAACGGCAATGGGTAAAAGGTACTGGCCGCCTCGAGTCAACCGGGTCCCGGGTACGGGGGGTACGAGGGTACCTGAAGAGAAGCAGGGAAGTTTGGTATGGTTGGTAATGTCGTTATACATTGGCCCATCGATATTCGTTATACATTGTAATAAAAGTAATGATAACGCCTGGTGGGGCGTAGTGGGTGTTCCGGGCGCCGTCTGGGCCCGTGCCTGGGGCGCGGCTTCTCCCCCTCCTGGCATCCCACCCTTCCCACTTTCCGCGCTACACTTTTCTCTTCATTCTCTTGCGTCCGCCTCTTCTTAGTTTCCCGGTTGCCGAAGACCTGAAACGCCAAGAGCGAACCGCCCGAAGGGGAGTGGAACCCCCGACTCTAATTCTTGCAACACATGGGGTCTACCACTAGACCATTGTAATCGCTAAAGAGGCTGTTATACATTGTATACATTGAAGACATTGAATACGTTGGATACATTGCGAGCTTTCGGCCAGTTATTTCAGAAATTTCCAGTGGCTTCGCCAAACCTACCATTTTCCTACCTACGAATTGTGGTTTCAACCGGTTATTTCGTCCAAAGCCGGCGATTTCAATAACTGTAGTGTGGTATCGATGCATAGGTCTGGCTGCCTTCGGGCCGACCAGTGACAATACTAACCCGTCCACTACTTTGTATAGCCCCTGTATACAGGATAGAAATATAATTATAAACCATAAATTCTCATTTTAAAATAATACATATAATTAGTGCAATGAAATTACAATACTTAAGCCTCCCCTGCTCTTTCCATCCCCTGCATTAAATATAGAAATCTAATTATAGACCATTAAATTCTTATATTAAATTTATTACAATAAAATGACAATACTAACCCATTCCCTACTTTCTCCATCCCTCTCCATGGCCCCCAATGGTTCTTCTTCTTCTTCTTCTTGACAGCCCTACTACGTAAGTTTGCCTCTTGTGGTGGTGGTGTGGTGGTGTGGTGCTGGGGTTGTTGTGATGATGATTGCTTGCTTGCTTCATCCCCTGCATGGCCCCCAATGGTTCTCTTCTTCTTCTTATTATTCTCCTTCTTGACAGCCCTACTACGTAAGTTTGCCTCTTGTGGTGGTGGTGTGGTGGTGTGGTGCTGGGGTTGTTGTGATGATGATTGCTTGCTTGCTTCATCCCCTGCATGGCCCCCCCCAAGGGTTCTCTTCTCTTCTTCTATTACTCCTTCTTGACAGCCATCCGACTACGTAAGTTTGCCTTTGTGGGGGTGCCCCCCCCCGCCTGTGGTGGTTGTGGTATGGGGGGTTGTTGTGATGATGATTGCTTGCTTGCTTCGTCCCGCTGCATGGCCCCAATGGTTCTCTTATTCTTCTTCTTCTTTCTTCTGACAGCCCTCTACGTAAGTTTGCATCTTTGGTGGTGGGTGTGGTGGTGTGGGCTGGGTTGTTGTTGAGATGATTGCTGCTGCTTCAATCCCCTGCACTGGCCCCAATGGTTCTCTTCTTCTTCTTCTTCTTCTCCTTCTTGACAGCCCTACTACGTAAGTTTGCCTCTTGTGGTGGTGGTGTGGTGGTGTGGTGCTGGGGTTGTTGTGATGATGATTGCTTGCTTGCTTCATCCCCTGCATGGCCCCAATGGTCTCTTCTTCGTCTTTCTTCTCCTTCTTGACAGGCCCTAATTACGTAAGTTTGCATCTTTGTGGTGGTTGAGTGTGGTGCTGTGAGTGCTGGGGTTGTTGTGTGATGATGATTGTTTGTTGTCCATCCCTGCATGGCCACCAATGGTTCTCTTTCTATCTCTTCTTCTCCTTCTTGACCAAGCCCTACTACGTAGTTTTGACTATTGTGGTGGAGGGTGGGGGTGGTGTGGTGGTTGTGGTGCTGCTGGGGTTGTTGTGATGATGATCGCTGCTTGCTTCATCCCCTGCATTGCCCAAGGTTCTCTTCTTCTTCTTCTTCTTCTCCTTCTTGACAGCCCTACTACGTAAGTCTTGTCTTGTGGTGGGTGGTGTGGTGTGTGGCGCTGGGGTTGTTGTGATGATGATGCTGCTTGCCTTCATCCCCTGCATGGCCCCAATGGTTATCTATCTTCTGTATCCTCCTTCTTGACAAGCCCTATACGTAGTTTGCCTCTTGTGGTGGGGGTGTGTGGTGGTGTGGTGATGGGGCTGTTTGTGATTTGATGATGCTGCTTGCTTCATCACCTGCATGGCCCCCAATGTTCTCTTCTCTTATTTCTTCTTCCTTCTTGACAGCCCTACTACGTAAGTTGATCTGTGCGTGGTGTTGGTGTGGTTGGTGTGGTGCTGGGTTGTTGTGATGATGATATGCTTGCTTGCTTCATCCCCTGCATGGCCCCCAAATGGGTTCTCTCCTTCTTATTATTCTCCCTTCTTGACAGGCCCTACTACGTATGTTTGCCTCTTGTGGATGGTGGTGTCGGTGGGTGGTGCTGGGGTGTGTGATGATGATTGCTTGTTGCTTCGTCCCATGCAGGCCCCAATGGTTTACTTCTTTTCTTTTTCTTATTCTCTTCTTACAGCCCTACTACGTAAGTTGCCTCTTTGTGGTCGGGGTGTTGCGTGGTGTGGGTGCTGGGGCTGTTGTGATGATGGATGCTTGCTTGCTTCATCCACTGAATGAGCCACCAATGATCTCTTCTTCTTCTTCTTCTTCTCCTTCTTGACAGCCCTACTACGTAAGTTTGCCTCTTGTGGTGGTGGTGTGGTGGTGTGGTGCTGGGGTTGTTGTGATGATGATTGCTTGCTTGCTTCATCCCCTGCATGGCCCCCAATGGTTCTCTTCTTCTTCTTCTTCTTCTCCTTCTTGACAGCCCTACTACGTAAGTTTGCCTCTTGTGGTGGTGGTGTGGTGGTGTGGTGCTGGGGTTGTTGTGATGATGATTGGCTTTGCTCCATCCCCTGCATGGCCACCCAATGGTTCTCTTATTCTTCTTCTTCTTCTCCTTCTTGGACAGCCCTACTACGTAAGTTTGCCTCTTGTGGTGGTGGGGTGTGGTTGTGGTGGTGTGGTTGCGGGTGGCGTTGTTGTGTGATGATCCGACTTGATTGCTTCATCCCCGGCATGGCCCCAATGGTTATCACTTCTTATTCTTCCCTTCTTGACAGCCCTACTACGCAAGTTTGACCTCTTTGTGGGTGGTGGTGTGTGGTGTGGTGCTGATGGGGTGTTGTGATGATGATTGCTTGCTTGCTTCATCCCCCTGCATGGCCCCAAATTGGTTATCTTTTTTCTTCTTTCATCCTCTTGACAGCCTATACGTAAAGTTTGACTCTTGTGGTGGTGGTGTGCGCTGGTGTGGTGCTGGGGTTGTGTGATGTGATTGCTGCTTTGATAATTCCACTGCATGGCCACCAATGGTTCTCCTTCTTCTTATTCTTCTTATTTCCTTCTTGACAGCACATACTACGTAAGTTGAAGTCGTGTGGTGGTGGTTGTGCGTTTGTTGGTAGGGGTGGTGGATGGTGGTGTGGTGGTGGTAGTTGTGGTGGTGGGTTGTTGTGGTGGTGTGTTGCTTCTCCAGAAAGGAAGGGAAAAAAAAGAAGGAGGAGGGAGAGGAGGAGGAGGAGGAGGAGGAGGAGGAGGAAGGAGGAGGATG